>CAUYQG010039677.1:0-12754 GCA_963574415.1 Tarsius wallacei | reverse complement strand
ACCGCAGCCTCGACCTGCTGGGCTCCGGCGATCCTTCCGCCTCAGCCTTCCAAGTAGCTGGAACTACAGGCGTGCGCTACCACACCCGGCTAATTTTTGATTTATTGTAGAGATGAGGTCTCGCCAAGTTGCCCAGGCGGGCGGGTCTCGAACCCGCGGGCTCAGGCAATCCACTCATCTCAGCTTCCCCAAGCGAGGGTTTATAGGCTGAGCCACCGAGCCCGGCTATTTTCCTTTTCTTACTCTTGTTTTTGCTTACTAAAATATAACGTTGACACGAATACATTTTTGAAAATACACAGTCCGTCTTTTATAATACTAGTTAACGAGATAAATTAGAAGCATGATATCCACCTAAAGGCAGGGTACTCTGACGCACAGCGATACTTCTCTTTTACCAGTGAAGGATAAAGGTGGCTGAAACGACAGGTACAATGGAAAGGTTTGGAATATAAGAAACAATCTAACTAAGTCTTTTTGAGCTAATCATTTGAGGAGCATTCTTTCAATCACCAGATTACAAGGGTTTTATTTTGTTAAGATCTGCAGATCTAGCCGGGCATGGTGGTTCATGCCTGTAATCCCAGGATTTGGGGAGATAGAAGCAAGAGGATTGCCTGAACTCAGGGGCTCAAGACTGGCCTGGGCAAAATGGCAAGACTTCTTTTCTATAATAAATAATAATAATAAAATTAGCCGGGTGTGGTAGCACGTCCCTGTAGTTCCAGCTACTTAGAAAGCTGAGACGAAAGGATCACAAATTCAGCAGGTCAAGGCTGTGGAGGCCTTGAGTGTGCCACTGCACTCCAGCCTGGGCAACAGAGTGAGTTTCCGACTTAAAAAAAAAAAGGATCTGCAGGTCTGTAGATCAAAGAACTATGTAAGTGACTACACTGTGGTCCCCGTTTGTGGCCAGCCTACAATAAATTGCCTGTGCAGGAGACATAGCCCCTGCCCAATTTATGATCAGGAACACTTGTAAACTTTCGGGTAGAAAAGGGAACACAGCATCATTACTGGCTCAGTGTCCTTGGAGTTGGGTAATGGAGGGAATTAAGGGAGATAGAATTTTAGCTTAATGGCATGGTAGCTTCTGGTTCCTGGAAGACTGTTTTCAGATGTTGTCTCATATTTGTAGAGCTGCTACAAGTTCCATGCTTCTTAAATGAATGCTCTCTCCTCCTGTGAAACAGACCAGAAAGCATTTCCTAAAGAGTATGTTCATTGGTAGACTTTTGCAAGATTTTTCTCCATTTTCCCATGGTTAATACAAATATTTTCCCTGATATCTACTCATCAGTATCACAAGGTCTTTCAATTGGTTTTTTTTCCCTCTATCTTAAGGGCAAACTTTCCTTCACATGAGGAGAAGTGTAGGGAAGCTTCTCTTCTGTAGTGTTCAGGCATTTGGTAGATGGAATCTTATGATACTGACTTTGGGCAGTCACAGAAATATTTGCCTACATTGTACATGGTCTGGAAGAAAGAAGCAATTTCTTTGTTGAACTGGGTCAGAATGTTTGCCCTCTACTATGTTAGCCATAGTTGGAGGGGGTACTTTTAGGGGAATGGGAATAGAACAGCCCAATATCCCTCTGCTTGGGAGGGGCAGAGCTGAACCCTTCTTGCTAAAGGGAAAGTGTGTATTCCTGGCCCATTATAAGTTATTTATGAGTCACAGAATGTTCAGCAAGATTTGCATTTATAGATGGTTATTAAGGTGAATCAATCCTGCATTTCTGCAAATACAAGTTTAGTGTATGTGTGATTAGGGAGAAAATTTCAAAACTCATCTCATTGAAGTATTGTGGATACTCAACACAGAGCTCTTCCCTTTCCATATTTAGAATCTTAACTCCCAAAGGTTAATAATTAGCAAACTATCCTGAAGTAGCCATAAAATGAAACTGAGATATATGTTTGATTTTCCACAGTCATGTTCTCAGACTGGTTTTTGAAATGATGACAGGCTTAAGTGTACACCCTTTAGAGGGCTACTTGTGGCTGTGAGAAATTTCCTGAAATGAGAAGAGTTAACAGCAGGTAATGTCATTCCTCTCAGAAAGAGTTTGAGACTCTCTGTGTTAAGTGATGAATGAGGGTATCTGACCCACATCTGTTTTACATTAGAATGGAACATTGCCCTGACATCGTTAGGAGCATTTGTCAAGATTCCCTGGACAGAGCTTCTGTAAATTACATGCTGCAAATGTGTCAGGGTCAGATAAGAGGATATCATTAACTCCCCCAAGTTTATTCAGGGCTCTGTCAGTCCATCTTAATATGCTAATGGCCAACAATTTTCCTTGAGCTGTTTTGTTGTATTTTTCATTCATAGAAGAAAAAATATGTTTGTTATACCCCCCAATATTGCACATGTTCTTTTCTCATAAATCATATTAATTTGTAGACATGGTCACAAAGCATATTAAATGCAGGCATGCGTAAATGAATTAAAACATATGAGAATTTTATTATGCCCATGGTGGGTCTAACATAGTGAAATACTAACTGTATTAACTGGCATACTTTTTCATTTAGGTGGAATGAGCTTTTTCTTAGTAGGCTTATTTTATTGATAATAGATGAACATGGTATGGTTGTTCATCATTGGCTAAAAGTAAATTATATATAGTATATATGAATACCTCTTGCAAGCCATTCCTATGCTAATTCTTTGCCTAGATTTATATTTTAGTCATCAGTCCCTGAAGAATATTGCTATCAACTTAACAGCTTAGCTCTATTGAGAAATAGATATTCTAAAGAATTGATAGAATGAAAGGTCTTTCTGTAATTGTTCACAGGACTGGCGATGAAGGCACCTCTATCCCTTAGAGTTTAGCTGAGACAGTACTTAATGTATTCTTCACAAATAAAACTTGGAGCTATATACCGCATATGAACCATACTTGTCTGACACTCACACTTTTTCATCATGCATTAAACATTGCTAATTGTAAACCGTGAGATAATGATTAAAATGAAAAACAAGGATGTGCTTAGTAGGGCATTTTGCATGCACAGGTTTTCTATCTGGTTACGTAAAGGTCAGCTGTGCCCTTTCCATAACTCTTAGGATGGGTGAGAAGGTCACCAAACATACCTTAAGAGAAACTTCTGCCTTCAGGCAACTTCCCTCTTACAGCTTTCAAACAGACAGGACCAAAAATCTAATTATTTAGATGCTAATCAACTGCAGGATAATTCCTAAGGCATTTAAATCTGAAGTCTCTGCTGTTTAAATGTAGGTTTTCAGCCCCAAAGACACAGCCAGTGAAATTTAACCATTAGATGACTCCAGTAAAATATTGGCAACAAACATTGGAATATTTTTGTTTGGTTTTAAAAATAAATTATATTTAAATACAAATAAGTAGTCAGTATACTTTTGGAGGGAAGAGTGAAAGGCTTAAAAAACTTTATATCATACAGAGCTGTCATTCTCAATGGTTTTTCTTAAAGTAATTAAATGCATATTATTAAATGTTAACAGAAGAACATTTGATGAGTTAAGAACAAGAAAGAAAATAAAGACATGAACTAGGATTCCTACTAAGGAAAAAAGAAGCACCTAGATGTACACAATAATTTGCTAAATCATTTTAGATTTCTGATAATCTCTGAGCACTTTTCAACCGACGGCAAAACCATAATGCTTGTGCCAAGACAAATACTTTCCAGACACATCGTTTTAAATGTAAATCTAAATTGGCCCCATAGTTTTTATCTTTTATATTTAATCTTACAATAGGAAAATTAATTCAAGAGAAATATGGCATGAAGCAATTGTAAAGAGTTAGTTTTTCCTGAACCATATAATCTTCCAATCAAGATATAAACAACCTATTTGGAATTCTGAAACTTGAGAATGAGTTTAAAGAGATCTTCAGAAAATGTCTCTAATAATGCAAACGATGGGGGAACTGGTGGAAGAAGTATGGGCCCAAGATTGAGGCTTTGAATTTGTTTGAAAAGCTATCTGTAAAATGATTTGGAAATGGTGTCTTGAAACATTTTGGAGGTAACAATTTAGAAATCTGGCTTCATATATTTTTTCTCAGATGTCTCACAACTAAAACTAAAAGGAAAGAGCTCCTCTCACTTTCTTTTCTAATGGGACAGAACAGATATCTTCATTAAAGAAAAACTTTTTCTGGTCCTTGCATCTCCTGGATTTACCTAACATTTAATAAGAATATGATCAGCATTAAGGAGACAGAATTGAGACCTTGAATTTATTTCTTTTTCTTTGAAATTGTTTGTGAAAACCAGGCAATCAAGCTTCCCTTATATTCTAAATTTTAAAAAAATCAAACAAAAAAATGCCAGTCCTGTAGTAGAAATAGCTTACTAATGGTCTAAGAAGAAAAAAAAAATCCACTTTACAATGAATTCATATTTTACTTTAGGCTTTAAATTACAAATCGCTGTAGGAAAAGTATGTATAAAAGAAAATCTCATAATATTCTTAAAAAGAAAATATGACTAGAAGACATTCCATAACCATGTTGGGTGAGTTCTAAGAAGTTCGTTTACCAATTTCTTCGTGTGCAAAAAGAAATTTCCCTAGCTTTCCTTGAACCACATGAAACACAAAATAGCTTTTAAGGAAACAACATAAAAGTGTAATGAGACTCTTCCATAGAGATTTGAGGTTTTAAATTATGTTCGGGGACAGTACTGCATTTTCTATTGATATATTCACTCTCCCTCCAATATAGATTTCTTTTTAAGTTTTAAAATGGTTATTAAAATGGTGCATATTTCTCAAGTTTTCTCAATGTGAAATATTGAAATAAATCACATTATATTTATTTATTAATCTCAATTTCAGACAAAATGTAGGAAAATATTAGTGCCTTGATCCCCATCTTCATACAGTTCTTGAGATCATGATTATAATATGTGACTATCAGAGTGGAAATAATAACTTGTGAAAGAATGTCAGTCTCTTGGGCTCTACCAAAAGGACCAGAGATAACCAGTCTCTGGTCTTAATTCCTTCCCATCAGCCTCTGCAAGTATTGGGCTGCTGATCTATGAGCTGAGGCTAAAGCACGTACCTTCACTGGCTTCCTGTGTGTGACAATACTGACCCCAGAGAGACCTAGCAGGCTTCCTTCCTATTTGGGTCGTGACATTTGGGTTTTTTAAAAAAATTTTATTTTAAAGATGTGGAGTACAATTCAGGGTTAGGTATACAAATATTCATTATGCAGGTTCCCTTGTTGATGAGGTGCCCCCCCACCCCAGCAGATTCCCACTACTGCCAATCCTTTTCTTGTAGTATTACGATAATTGTTCAAGGTCCGCTTATAAGTGAGAACAGGTGATACTCAGTTCTTTGTTTCTGTGATAGATCACTCAGTATTATAGACTTAAAGGTACTCTGCCCTGAGACCTTTGAGAAATTTTCTATTGTCCTAGAATATGGCCCTGCAGACAGGGTATTTTCTCCATCCTTCAGCAGATATATTTCAAGATCTTAGAGTTAAATCCTGTCCTAAAGAATTTTCTGATGCAGTGACAGAAAAAGCTGCTCCATGAACAACTTCATAAGCTCATTTTTACTTATAGGAAGGACGTGTTTCTTCTATTTAAGAATCTTCATTGTCTCTTCCCCACCATAAACAAAGTTCTTGCAGCCTTCAAAGTTATGCAAACAAGAAATGTATGGCAAAGGATTTTTTAAAAAAAGTTTATCACAAAAACGTACATATAACTCATGGGAGAGTGTGCATGTTTTGAATAAAATTCTGCTCTGAGCTTTTCAACTCTAACTGTATACAGAGTATTCCATTTCTCCCTTAAAGTGACATACCATTAACTGAGTTTCAAGTAAGTATCTTCATGAAGAACACTATTAATTTAAAATATATTTCCTTTTGATTCAGTACCACTGGGTATCTTTTCTCTCTGGACTAGTACAGTAACAAAATTTCTTTTCTAAATTCTTAGGTTTTGCTTAACACAGCTTATTTATGGTGAAAGACCTGTCCTGCGTCATTATCCTCTTTCATTAAAAAAGTTACATTTTTTAATGTTCTTATTTTCCCTGTCCATTCTTGATGGTCAGGCCAGCACACAAAGATGTACTCCTGATGTGAAAAGTGTGTGTCTGACATTGAACAACCTCTAATTAAAGACTCTTTTCTTCTAATAGACATGCCTAATTTGGACTGGAATTAACTATTTAGTAAATTAGTATATCAATGAAAGTTTATACATTTTCCAAGTAAATACTATAAAATCATCTATATCAACTCAAGGGAAGGCAAAAAGAAAAGAATCCATGTAGATGGAAAAACGGTCAGAAAATACTTTAAATGCATTTTTGGTTATGTTCAAGTTTTTAACCTGAGGAAATGGACCTGGGATGGTGCTTCATACCTGTAATCCCAGCACTTTGGGAAGCTGAGGCAGGGAGATTGCTTGAGCCCAGGAGTTCAAGACCAGCTTAGGCAACATAGTGAGACCTTGTCTCTGAAAAAATAAAAAAATAAGCTGGGCGTGGTGGCATGCTCCTATAATCCCAGCTACTTGGGAAGCTGAAGTGGAAGGATCAAGGATCGCCTGAACCCAGGAAGTTGAGGCTGCATTGAGCTATGATTGTGCCACTACACTCCAGCCTGGGCCACAAAGTAAGATCTTGACTCAAAAAAAAAAGAGGGAGAGAGAAAATGGAGAAATTAACTTACAGTTTTGGATAGGACCCTGTAAGAACCCATATTCTAATGACTTTCTGTCTTCCTGGAGCTGTGAATTCTATTGATTCTTGTTTTATTTTGTGACTTCCACTTTCTCCAAACCCCCAATAAAGCAATACTATGCTCTGCCACAAATAATGATTTTTAAAAAGAATGTAACTAATCTTTAGAGATTTTAAAAAAGATGCTTTACCACATATCTCAAGACAATTTAGATCCCTGGGGTGGCTTTCAAAATTTGGGCATTACTGTGTTGCTCTAGCACACTGGCCCACCTTCCCATGTGCACACAGACACAATCACTCAACGAAAGAGACAACGGAATAAAAAATAGGCTGGGGAGATCATCTGGTTATTAAAATGGAGGAAGAAAGGATAATCCACAGAAGGTGGTGAACAGATTCTCTCTCTTTTTGTCTTTTGGGGCTAATTGAAGACGGATCAGTTTAAAACTTTAGTTCAAAAAGATTTCATTTAGCTGTAAGGATTATGCAAACCTTTCCCGAAGGGAATTACGGGGTCCTTGTTTTTGGAATTTGAGTTGGGATGCTTTCTGGAAGCAAAACTAGTTCCTCCTTGTCAACCTCCCACTGGCCCCCCCATGCCAGTGCCTTGCTGGAACTCCTAGATCCAGGATTCTATTGCCTAAATTACCGTCAAGTAAGAGCTGTTTTGCAGTTTGCATGAGGGTTTATTGTCAGGGCTTGGTTTTCATTTCCCCCCTCTCCTTTTGCTCTTATTTATATACTTTAATCTCCATAGACTTCAAACTTCCTAAAATAAAACAGGACTCTAACAGAAGTGTTGTGCAATTGTGGGAGCCTACATTTAAATACTTTGTAAGTAGGTGTGTTTTCTGGGGGAGTCGGGTAGAACTCTTCACCAGCAGTAGATTTCTTCTGCAATTGCTTTTGCGCCCTGCCACAGAATTGTGCAAAGTTGAGAAAAATCACTTCCTCTCTTGTGTGGCAGTTTTCCAGCTGCAAAATTAATTATCCACTTACTTCTGTCATGAGGTGTTATAAGGGTCAGTGAGCTTGAGTTTGTGAGACACTTTACCAGGCTGCTCTGAAAGTTGTTCTGCCACTTTCTTTTTTCTTGTTTTTTTTTTTTTTCTAAGTTATCTTACTCTCCAAGCGTTGTTTACAAAACTGAACTTTTAAGAACATGTTTGCATTTCAGGCCTGTCTTTCCTTTTAACACTTTGTATACATGAAATGTTAGTTTAGAGAAGAAATCAAAGGATAGGTAACAGAGACAGTTATTTGGAGAATCGTTTATCTGTCATTCATTCACTGTTTTGGGTGCCGGGATATAAAAACTGAGATTGCTCCTCTCAGAGTTCTCACCAGTCAAAGGAGTTCAGTAGGTGACTGAACTAATTAATATACAGTAAAAGACAAGGAAACATCAGGGAGGGAAGGATGGCCAAGATAAGGAGAGGTGCTTTCTTGAGAGGGAACATATCAAAAAAGATAAGAGGTCTCAAAATACATGAAAAAGGAAGCTTGATTTTACTTAAATTAACTTTATATATATATATATAATAGTGAATGACTATTTAAAAATCACATGCGAAACTTCCAGATGGAATGCATGCTTAGGCATTTTTTCCTATATAAACAGATAAAATTTTTCTCTTTCTGTCTCTTCTTTCCCCTTCTTTGAAATTCTAGTCTGATTTTATCTCTGGGGACAGAGTGTAATCCCCCTTCCCTCTCCCTGCCTCTCTCTATTCCTCTCCTTCCTTCTTTTTCTTTTTCCTCCCTTCTCCCTCCCCCTTTCCTTTTTCTGAAACTGCAGTCAGATGTTATCGTTGGGCATGATGTAATATCTCTGCCACTTTGAATTGAGATTACAGTCTTCTGGACAGCTCTTTAAGAGATTTCCAGAGACATAAACTTTGGACTGTCAAGTTGTTCTTTCAGCTACAGGCTCCAATCTGCTTCTCTCTGCATTTTAATTTCTTCCCACTCTGCCTGTGTATTTTAGGTAATGGGACTCCTGACCAACCACGGTGGGGTACCACATCAGCCCCAGACCGATTATGCGCTCTCCCCTCTTACTGGGGGCCTGGAACCTACCACCACGGTGTCGGCAAGCTGCAGTCAGAGACTAGACCATATGAAGAGCCTGGACAGTCTGCCGACGTCTCAATCCTACTGTCCACCCACCTACAGCACCACGGGCTACAGTATGGACCCTGTCACAGGCTACCAATATGGGCAGTATGGACAAAGTAAGCCTTGGACTTTTTAGGGGGCGATTACTCCTGGAAGGAGTTAAATTCAACTCTTGCTTAAGAAAAGGAAGTTAGAGGCATGATTAAGCCTTATATCCCAGGATCAATTTTGCGGCAAAGCCTGCTGATTGTTCCAGCAAGGGCTCCCTTGTATAATTATTTTCTTAACAGATGTCAACAACATCTTGCGATTATTAATTGTTGAGATGTGAAGGTTGATTGCCACTAGGTAAAACACAAGGGTTGGCCAAAATGAAATAATCCCTAGCATTAGAAACACATGTTCTTAATGAGGTCAGCTCAAGGATCATATGGAGTGTAATCCCAGGGACACAGAGTTGTGTCAAACTTGTCTCAGGAATAAAAATATTAGTCTAAAGCCTTTGATACCATGGTATTAAATATGACATTGTCAGCCTGTAGCTGATATTGCCCCTTACTGTGAATTGTCCCAGCATGACCTAAAAAGCTGCGTGTGTTTCCTTACAGGTGCCTTTCATTATCTCAAGCCAGATATCGCATAAGTGAACTGTCCACTTGGAGCTAAAACTGGCCCTGTTTCTGGTCTTCACAGCCTAGACATGAAGAATCTTCTCAGAAAAAAAAAAATTCCCTTTTGAGGTGGGGGGTTCCCGACAAGAGACAAAGGAGAGTGATTGATTTTCTTTCTCCAATAATTTGTTTCAAATTCTTTTGAACATGTTGGACAAAAGCAGTGAAGAGGAAGACCTGGAGCAATAAAAGACAAAAGCAACGTTTTAAAGCAACGGCTTAACATGGCTATAAATCAAAATATCCCAACTTTTTAGTGCTGATGATCAAGGAGCTAAAACATTCCATTTTTGTGTGTATGTGTGTATCTGAGATTTACCTGGACTGGTTTGGGCTAGCAGAATCTTCTAAAATACAGTAGCAGAAAACTCTGAAATATAACATGTTTGATGTGTAATGTTGACACTTCTACAACTTTAAAAGTGCTCACTTCATGGAGCAGGAATGGAGGAATCCTTGACTTTTACACACTGGAAATTGATATAAAAATAAATGCCACCATTTTTAGGAAGGTAGACTAGATGTGAAGGACCTCCCAAATAAATTATTTGTTATGATATCCTCGTCTGTAATCTAGTTGTCAATAAATGTCCTGGACACATCTTGCTAACAGGATATGGGCTAACAGGAAGAAAAGCTTGTTTTCTTTTCTGGTGTGGGGAGAGGTGTGTGACATTTTCCCAGCTCATAATCATTTGGAAGCCCACCTGGGTTGGGGGAAGGACGTGGTGGAGAGAAAGTGACATACATTCACATATCTGCTTATCAGTGTGCAATACTGTGTACCTCATGGATGCATTGGCAATGGCCAAGGCGATATAAACAAAGTCAAAACTATATTTTTGCAGGTGCTTTTATTTACGCAGCCCATAATTCATCACGGTAGAGTGCAGTGATGTCTGCCATTTGCTGGACAACCAATCCTCGGCTTGCTCTTTTGATTAGTGAACCTGTCTGAGAATAATGCTTTTAAAAATGATGACGTTTACATTCTTCTCTTTTCTATGAAAGGCAGGGCAAGAACAGAAATGTTCATGTGGCTCTCTTGTACTTTTAAATTATACAATGATATCCAATATTAAAAGATTATAGAAACTGAGGTTTACATACGTTTGTGTGGTGACATTTTAGAATGTCAATAAATTTGTTTTTTTGAAATTTTAAGTGGAACAAGAAGGTGGAAGGCAGTGTTATTTATTTCTTTCTATTCTTGGAACCATGAATGAGGTAGGCACAAATACATTCCTTTTAGCGTTAAGAGCTATGATGTAGTGCATTAGTGAAACTAGACATAGTACCAAGTTTAGTTCATACATTGGTCTTAGAGGGGATGGAACAAGAGAAGTGCTATCTTTGTGTTGCAGCCTCAACCAACAACAATGTGTTGTAAAAATGTCTTTCATGTAAAAAGTGCAGTAAATATTTACTATTTATAATGAATAAACAGTTATGAAAACTTGCCCAACACTGCTTTTTTGGGGGAACTGGTGAATGTAGTATAAATAAAAACTTGGCAATGGGGAGCCCAACACGACACACATACTTCACTTCTAATGGCACCGTTTAGATTAGAATACGCTGTGGACAAATATGGCTGTGCAGCCCACAATGGCATTCTCTTGGGAAAGTTTGGTTGAAAACACTTTTAAGGATTGAAGTTATATTTCCATAGATACAGAATCTAGAAAAATTCTCCAGTCTACCTTCATTTTTCTCTCTTTGACTCTCTTAGAACTATCAAGTCACTTCACTGTCACTTCATCTTCAACAGTCATCTCCACTGAAATTTTTATTTAAAGCTCTCATATTTTATTTTATTTTTGCAGCTTACTTTACTCTTCATGAAAAAATATTACTGCCCATTCCATTATCATGCATTTTTCATTTCTCCCTTCTTCTTCCTTCCCTCTCTCCCTATCTCCTTCTCTCCCTCTTTTCCTTCTTCCCTCACATATCTCATCAGAGTCTACATGTGCCAGGCAGGGCGCTTGGCACAGTGCTGTAGCAGTGCTTATACCCTGGTGGAGAGAGCAGAGAAGCAAATGCATGATTTCAAGAAAGTGTGAGGACTGTTATTTTAGGGGAAATAATCAGGGAATTACCCTTTACACTCTTACTTGTATTAACTTATTGATTCCTCCAACATTTCATATGTGACAGGTGATGTCATTAGCGTTTCTCTTCTACAGATGAGGAAACTGAGGCCCAAGAAGCTTCCACGGGAGCACCTAGCGGGCAGAGCTGGCTTTGAATTCAGGTGGTCCTATTCTAGAACCTGGGTGTTTAAACTCATGCTCTTTTGCTTCCTCAAGTCTAGTCTGGTGTGAGAGAACCTTACAGCCAGGAAGATTTGAAGGGGTGCTGTCCAATTCAGAAGTCATGTATGCCTATTTAAATTTAAAGCAATCAAAAATAAATACAATTACAAAGTTAGTTTCTCAGTTGTGCTTGCCACATTTTAAGTGTGCAACAGCCACATTTGGGCAGCATTGCTGTAGTACAGTCCCATCATCAAAGAAAATCCTATTGGTTAACTGATGTAAGGCATGTGAGTGCATCTTTTAGTAAACCCAAAGATTTGAAGGACAGTAGGTAATAATTTCCAAACTTTAAACATGTCAGTTTTTTCTTTCTTTTTTTTTTAGCTTACACACTTGTCCTTCTGATCAAATACATTGCTCTTTTTCTAACAATTATCTATTCTAAAATAATATAAGAAGAGGAAAGAAAAATAATTTTTACTGAACACTTACTTTTGTTATCCTGTTTAATTCTCACAAAACCCTGTGAAGTGGGCTTTATTAGATCCAATTTATAGATGAATGGATTGAGACCCAGAGTTGTTAAACATTTGGACAAAGGTCATATATAGCCAGATATAGCAGAAGCAGGCTTTGACTTCTACTCAGTCTGATGGCAAAATCTGTATTATTATACCTCTCTAAATGCCGCTTTGCAGTACCCACTTCATTATGTCAACTGTCTATCTTCATGCCAAATTCAAGTTGAAAATGAACATTAAAAAAAAAAAAAGTCATTCAATCCCAATACATAGGAGAAATGCCACCAGGATTCAGAGTACACAACAGAAACTGACCTTACACGATCACTTTCTTTTCTGTTTCCTGATTCCAGAACTTCCTAAGGCTAATACCTTATATATATATATATATATATTTTTTTTAATTTCGTTCTTTTATTTCTGCATATCTCTGAAATCTATTGCTCTAATAGTATTTCTCAAGTTAAA
>CAUYQG010039675.1:0-10068 GCA_963574415.1 Tarsius wallacei | reverse complement strand
TGAAAATTTGTTTCCCATCCTCTTACTTTGAGTCTGTGCATGTCCTTTCTAGTGAGATGGGTCTCTTGAAGGCAGTATATTGTTGCCTGGTGGTATTTTATCCATTTTGCCATTCTATGTCTTTTCAGTGGTGCATTTAGTTAGTTCACATTCAGGCTAATTATTGAAATGTGAGAGTTTCTCCCTGTCATAGAGTTCTTGTAGAGTTGTTGTTCTTCCACTTGGTTTTTTGTCTTTCTTTTGGTTTTGGGGATGGTTCATGTGTGTTTTATTCTTTTTCCTGTACTCTTGTGAACAACGTTGTTCTTTTTTCCTTTTCTTCTGTGTTTAGTACTTTCTTAAATGTTTCATTTAGAGGTGGTCTGCTGGCAGCATAGGTTCTTAGGGATTGGATATCTGGGAAAGATTTTAATTCTCCCTCACTGATGAAGCTTAATGTGGCTGGGTAGGTTATCCTTGGTTGAAATTATTTATCTTTTAGGACATTGAAGATAGGGCTCCAAGCTCTCCTAACCTTCAGGGTTTCTGTAGATAAATTTGCTGCTATTCTAATTGGTCTTCCATGGTAGGTGATCTGGCCTTTTTCTCTTGCTGCCTTTAGGATTTTTTCTTTTATACCAACTTTGTTTAGGGAAATTATTATGTGTCTAGGAGTTGGTCTCCTCATTTGTTGTCTTGCAGGGGTTCTCTGAATCTCTTGTGTTTGAATGTTTGCATCACTGATTAGATGAGGGTAGTTTTCTTGAATAATCTCATGAAAGGCTTGTTCCAGTGTGGTCTCTACTCTCTTTCTGCCTCAGGAAGGCCAATTACTCTCAGGTTCGATCTCTTGAAGTAATCGCTCTTCTCTTGAAGGTTTTGTACTGCCTTTTTGAGCTTGTTTTCTGTGTTTTTAACAGTTTGGATTAGTTCTATATTTTGGTCCTCAAGCTCTGAGATTCTTCCTTCTGCTTGGGTAATTTTGCTTTCCATGCTTATTAGTTTGTTATTTATTTCATTCACGGTATTCTTTATTGCTGTTATCTCAGTTTTCAGCTCCTTCCTAGTTTCTTCTTGACTCTCCTCAATTCTTTTTAATCACTCCATTAATGTCTTGATATCTAGATTTGTAGTTTGAGAACAGTCATTCTGGTGTACCCCATTTTCTTTATCCAGTCCAGCTTCGATGGGCAACATGGTTGGTTCCATGTTTTTGCTATTGTGAATAGAGTTTCAACAAACATACGTATGCAGGTATCTTTTTTGTAGAATGATTTGAATTCCTCTGGGTATATTCCCAATAGGGGAATTTCTGGGTCATATGGAAAGTCAATTTCTAGTTCTTTCAAGCTTTAATTAGCACTTACTTTATTTCCTTTTCTCTGCAGCCCTGAACCCCCCACCCCCGTGATTCCCTTAATATACCCCCATTACAAGTTGCAACTTTCTCCTCGCTATAATTCAAATCCTTCATTTTCATCTCTGTTTCCAGAAGTTATGTAAATATTTCAAGGCCCCTTAAAGTGAACCTCCATCATAGCACCTTTAATAATTATGTGAGTCGGGCTCGGTGGCTCAGCCTGTAATCCTGCACCTTGGGAGGCTGAGGTGAGTGGATTGCCTGAGCCCGCGGGTTCGAGACCCGCCTGGGCAACTTGGCGAGACCTCATCTGTACAATAAATCCAAAAATTAGCCGGGTGTGGTAGCGCGTGCCTGTAGTTCCGGCTACTTGGAAGGCTGAGGCGGAAGGATCACTGGAGCCCAGTAGGTCGAGGCTGTGGTGGCCGGGAGCAGCCACTGCACTCCAGTCTGGGCGACAGAGTGAGACTCCAACTCAAAAAAAAAAACAAAAAACAAATAATTATGTGAACACTCTCCTTTCCTCTTACGGAAATCCTATGGCCCTGACCATCACACCACTTGCTTACCCCATAAACATCCTCCCCTTATTCCTTATTATCAGAACAATGATGTTGAGGATGGCAATGAGCCCAATTAAAATATCATCCCCAGGTTCCTTTGTAACTGGAGGTGGCCATTGGAAGGAGAAGGCAGATTTGCAAGTGTGTGCTTTTGTTCTTTGAGGTGTTCCATTTTTGCCTGCCTACTCCTTGGACTTATACTCAAAGCTGCAGGAGCTATCATGCAAAAGCCCCCATTGGAAGAGCAGGAGAATTCTAAGTCCCCAAGTTATGCTCTGCAAAGCAGTCATGGGCTACGTGCACCGCAAGTTCTTGTTATGTGAGAAAAATGTAGAAGAAAGCCCTACTTCTTTAAGTAGCTACTTCTTTGAACCGCTGTTCTCACAGCAGTTTGGTGCTGCAAAACAAATATATATTGTTACCAATTCGTACACTTTTAATTTTTGCATCCTCAACTATCTTATAAGAACTTAATCAAAATCAAAAGTAAAAGGAAACTAAATAAATATAATATTTCTAGACTATTTTGTTCAGGCTCACTTTCATCCATCAACTCAATATCTTGTTTTTCAAATTGAGTTCTCTAATATCTAAGGGTTCAGAAGCTAATAAGTGACTTCTCTGAATAGTGAGAGTCACTAAATTAGCCATCTCACTTAGCCTGGCTGTAGAAACTACAGACCGTTGCCACAATATGTGGATTAACCAGATTAATTATAATAAATCAGTATCAAGCAAGGAAGCTTAAATGATCTACATAGTTTTGCCAATCTTGTTAAGCTTAGTTTATTCATTTTAATCATTCTGTGCTTCATATTCTTTACTGTATGACTCAGTCCTGTGCCTTACCTGATTCTGCCCTTTCTAGCTTTTAATAAGGAATTGTGCTCACTGTGCATTAAATTAGAGCAGGTGTCATGTTATATGCAGGGTCCAATCTAGTTGTTTGTAGATGGGTTTATTGTTCCTTAGATGGGCTGTGAAATAATCTCTTTCCTATCCTCAGTGCAGCTTCCTAAAGAGAACACCGGCACTGCAAATGAGTTAACAACAAAGATGTTTAAGAAGGTCTCATCAGCAAAGGCAGGATAGAACAGAAAGAGGTCCCGGGGCTCTTTGCTCTTGTGATATTCAATGGTTTCCTCTCAACAGCCAAGAACCACTGAGCCTACTGGGAGAGAATAGTTGGGGGGATGAAAGACATCCCTAAAGGCCTTAAAACCCCTGAAATGCAATCCTTTTGTCACCTTTGCAAGAAGAGCCCTTTGAGGGTGGGGTCGTGGGTCCTCTCCCAGTGGAGCCTTTAATGCCATCCAGCTCAGCCTTGGAGTCTGCCTGTTTACTGATCCCTCTCTGATAAGGGCTGTCCATAAAGGCGGACTGTTCCTGCAGGCCGTAATGAGGAATCACTGCTCAGGCCACCCACCTGTTACCCTGTATTCTCAGCCAGGATAGTACCTGCTGAGCAGCAGGTGACCGGCTCAGTGGGCTCAGCTGCCTGTGACAGGCCCTCAATCAATGGTTTCACAACCACCCCCATACCTCCTTAGGCTGGACAAGAGAAAACAGACAAAGGAGAGAATGGGCTCATACACGTTCAGCACAGATTCACATACTGGACCCTAAAGTCAAGAGAAACTCGGAAACACATACACACACAAGTTGACAATGGGAAGTGTGCAGATCCCTACCTCAGGATATCATCAACTCAATTATAAATGACACTGCTAGAATTATCACAAACCACGGCCTGTATGATTAAAATATCTTAAATTACATCATTTATATATATAGGCATATGTGTGTATCTTTCAAGTAATATTAAACTTGATTAAAACTGTCCAAAATAATATGGTAAAAAAATGAAGGAAGATATCTGTGTTCAAATCATTAGGTTTTATTTGCAGAAGAGAGGCAAAAAATCAAAACTCAAGTTATTACGCACCACTATAAACTCAATAAAAATAATTTAAAAGTAAGATTCTGAATTAACCCCAGATTAACTGACTGGGCTTAGTGATTAATTAACTATTACTAATTACCTTGCCACACATTTAAGTAGCCCTCCGATTCCTCAGCACACCAGTGGGCTTTAACAAATCTTATGGTTTACAGGTATGCTGTGCATTACAAAGATGCATTTCACTTAGAAGCAGAGGAATTCATTTTTTTTCCTCTCATAAGAAGTTCTCACTTGGGAACAACTGATCCATAGTTTGCCTTGTTCACTCACTCTGGTTAGCAGACGTCTCCTCAGGTCTTTACAGTGCATCCAAGTGGGTCTTTGAAAGTATCTAAACTTGTCTGAGACTCAAATTTTCACCTTTAACAGGGGGCTATCTAGAATGTTTAGGAGGCTAATATCCTAAATAAATTTTCATAGTAGACATCTAAATATTAAATCACAAACTTCTTCCATTATGCACACACTATGTATTAAGTTTAGGTCATTAAAAAAATAAGTTTATTTACAAAATTCACAATATATATGGTATCTATATATTTAAGTAAGAGAATAAAACTCTGTTCTCTTGAAGCCATTAACTCCATGAACCACCTTATTTAACGCAAATTTGGTTTCCAGTGATTCTAGTGTTGTGCTCTAAGTATTTCCAGATAACTGTCATACTTTGGGTAATCGATGTCCTTAGTCAAATGGACTTCTTTGTACATGTTAGTGATAGCAATTCCTTAATCCTGAGGGAAGATACGAAAGTGTGAGAGTTTAATGTAAGATATCCTATTCAAACCTTTGGACTGTTGAGTTATCTTACAGAAAGCAAAATAAAATGAATCCCCAAACTTCAGAAGACAAACCACCAAAGTTCATAAGTATTTCAGCAGTTGCCAAGCCTTAGTCATTAAGGCGTGCTGGTTAAGGTGCTACACTGTGGAGAGGAAAAAGAAGAGGATAAAGGAGATAAGGAGGGAGAAATAAATATTATTTGTATCTCATCTTCCTCATTAACTGCCTTATAATTATTTCATTTATGAAATACATAAATTGCAGAACATATAGCCAGAATGTTTTCTCTAGATTCTCATTTTCTATAGTCAGCCTAATTCAATAAGCATCAATTCCAAAACTTCATGTAAATCTTGAAAATTGTTATGTAATGTCCCATAATTGTTACAATTTCTTCAATTTAGTCTTAATCTTCAAAATAATTCTTTAAGATATCTCAGTGTTTGCCAATCTATCATTTAACTTCAAAAATATTTTTATCTTTAAAAAATTTGTTTTATAACTGATCACTTGTAAACTTCTAATTTACTTTTCCTTCTGTCTGAAACAGAATTTTAAAGTATTAGAAATTCCATTCTTTCTTTCAAAAACATACTTTTATGAAACAACATTTAACCTGGACAATTTCAGAACTTCTAGAATTAGTTACTATAAGGTACTTTCAAGGTCTCATAATCCTTAATTTGAGATGTATTCAAATATTAAAGTGAAGAATTGATCTTCTTTTAACTGTTCTACTAAGTGACTGAAATCTGATATGGAAAAAATAGTTTTATTGTTGAGACACATCTTAATTCACAAATTCAAGTGAGCAAGTAATTGAATCATTATTTGCATAATTTAACTTGATATTTATTTGTTCCTATATTTTATGGAGTTGATAGAATAGGTTAGCTTCAGGGTTTTTTTGTGTGTGTGTGGGAGGGTATGGGAGTGGATGCATTCTAATTTCCCAAGGCTCTCTAAAGTTTCTGGAGCTTACATTCTGGTTACAAAACAACAAAAAGCGGGTGTCAGGTGGCTGTCAGAGAAAGAATTAATCAGTCAAGGTTTGACCAGAGAAGCAGAAGAGTAGAATATCAATAATGATACCTATGTCTATATTCAAATCTAAATCCATGGGAAATATATACATATATATATATGTGACTACATATGTGCTATTTATATCAATAATATATTCATAGAGGATATATACCATATAGATATATGTATATAGATATCTATATTTTAGATCCCATATATAGAAATATAACATAGCCATCTATATATCCTATAAATATTCCATATATTTTATATCTGTATTATATATACATATGCACAGACATATATATATATCCTTATCCAATATAACACACACAAATGTATGCATATATGCCTATAGGTAGATAACTTGATTGGTTAATAAATATCAGATATGTATCTACTGAGCTATATCCATTCACAGTTACTATATATTTATACATATAATTAGAGGGCTTTATTACAGAGCTCTGGCTTTACACACTTGTGAAGCGGATTGAGTAGTCTCTGTAAGGCTATTGTCTTTGTGTTTGATGTTGCAGCTAGACATCTACAGGGAAGGTGGTCAGGAAGGGAAGAGGAACACTATAGGAGAGATCAGGAGCAAACTGGAGCCTACAAATATGAGTCAGAGCCTCACAAATACATGCTGAAACCCAAGTCAGTTCTTGTTGCCTCTGCCCTTGATGATGAGGATGTCCTACAAAATACAGAGTCCTTTGTCATGAAGCTAAACATATGCACACAGCAACCTGGAGTTGGGGAAGCCAAAGGAGGATCCAGGAGCAAGCAGATGGAGCCGTTGCAGACCCAGTCACAGCTTCGTAATAACCAGGCAATTCAGCAGATCAGCAACTGAAAGGAAAATGGCTGCTGCTTCCCTTCCATCCTCCTAATCCTCCAAGAATATATTTTTGATGACCACCCTAATAAGAAGCACACAGGAAAGGGATTTCTGGCAAATGTCATTCAGCCTAGACAAGGTGACGCATTACAAAGCCAATACAGTGAACCATAAGGCAAAGCTTCTGGTAATTTTGCCCTGAATTTTAGTAACAGAATCTCTGTATGCACATAAAATTTCCCATCAGAGAGACTGCATTTCATACCCTCCCTTGCAGATGGATGCAGCTGTTTGATTGCATTCTGGCCAATGAGTGAAAGCAAAGAGTTACTTCTGAATAATAGCTTTAGAGGGCTATTATCTAATAATAGCATCCTTTCTCTTTCTCTCTTTCCATTCTGCTTTCTGGAATATATATGTGAAGATTAACATTCTAGCAGCTATTTTATTGCATGAGGTGTTGTGGAGTAGAGAGCTGGAAGATGCCTGGGTTCTTGATGATCTACTGAGATCACCATATCATCCCTACACTGCATTCTCCAGACATTATGTGAGTTGAAATGAACTTTTAGTTTTTCAACCTGCTAAAGTTTCTCTTCCTGTTGCATAATGCTGACACAGAAGCCTTGGGATTCAGACATGGATCCACCCATGTCTGAATATTTAGAAAATCTAGCTGTGTCCAAATGATCCCTTCCAGGCTTACAGGAGTCATTTCCCCTGGTATTCACAACTTGGAGAACACAAGAATGCTCTGACTTCTCTATACTGGACACAGGAATCATGGCAAGAATAATGCTGCTTGATTCCTTAGGATTTTTCAGGGTTTATACCTTTATGATTTCCTGAAATATGGTGTGGTGAGGGTCCTGGATAAATTTCAGGATTCCCAAATAAAATTTAATTTCAGATAAACAGTGAAAAAAAAATGTTGGCCAGTCTCATGGGCTTGCAATTTCCGCCAGTCACAAGAATGCAGCAGTCTCAAGACTGAAAGTGAAACAAGAAACAGGAAAACTATTTTAAAAAAACAACAACAGTAACTCAACAAACAAGGCATTTGGGAGTTATTTAATGCAAAGGCAGTCAGTCATATGCAACCAATCTGCCTGGAGGACAACATTTGTATTATAGGCTTAAGCACAATTGACCTACACATAAATTAAAGCTTCCAGGTTACACCACAGGGTCAAGGAGATGGGTGATATATTTTTATAAGTATTTTTTCTGAAAAAAAATGGATGAACACATTTTAAGAACAGGATACATTTTAAAAGCCTTCTGTTCTCAATAAAATTCACACATGTGGGAAGTCTCAGTTACTTCCCTATGATGCTGAATAAACTAGGATGGCCAAAGATGCTTGCCTTCTTTTTTCTTTTTTTCTTGAAGTGTAAATAGTCTACTAATTACCAAAAATATTGATATGCCTCTCGAGATGCCTACTGTAATTCAAAAAAAGAAAACTCTTGTATGTAACATTTTTATGTCTCCATTTGTACATTGCAGGGGTGTTTTCTGAGAGACATTTAAAATTGTTGATGAAATTTTATCTAGAAAAAGATCTAGCCATTTAGCTCAGTGAAATGAAACAAAAATGATTTTAAATTGTGGCTCACTAAAAAAGGGATGCCCAAGGGAGTACCAAATCATGTTGTATTAAACTTTAGTCCATTGATGATTGACTGGTCTCCTTCCATCTGTTTGCTTTCCCCAAGAACAGAATCTGTTTAGTGTTTTTAAAGCCATTCTAGACTTCTTATCTCACTTAAGTATTTAAACAACAGTGGATCTGACTTGTAGACTAGATTCCAAAGTCAGAAGCAATAGCATTTTGTTCACACTCCCAGAGCCACTGGCACAGCAATCTTTAGGTGTGCATCTCATTGTGGGGGGGTGAAATCCCCATCATTTCATTGGATTAAAATAATTTCCTACCTCCTGCATTCTTAATTAAGGAAAATGAGAAAATCTTACCATGTATATTTTCATTGTTTTGGTTGTTGTTGGTAAAACCAAAACACCAGAAGCTGAAATGGCATGCAATGCCCAATTTTCAGAAACAAAAAAATGTATGGTCAAGAATATAAATCATTTTCTCCCTGAAGTGTCACTGGCATTGAATGGATGATTTTAAGGTAGATGGTCGCTTGACTGTGATTGCTATAACCTAATGAAAGCAATTCTTCATAACTTGCCAAAAAAACAGGCAAATTGGAAGACAAAACAATGAGGTGATAGCCATAAAAGACACTTGATATGCCTCTTGAGATGCCTACTTTAATTCAAAAAAAGAAAACTCTTGTATTTAACATTTGTATGTCTCCATTTGTACATTGCAGGGGTGTTTTCTGAGAGACATTTAAAAGCTGTGTCAAAACCAACATGGATCCTGTGCTGAATTTTCTCCTAGAAACATTTTCTGGCAGAATTTCTCTTGCTAGTCTTCACAAAAATGAATAGTAACTCTTTCAAGATTCTTAAATCTCAGAAACACCTTTTATTGAGTGTGACAAGGGCTGCAATATTAGATAAAGGTTGGTTTATGTTACAGATGCTTGGGGCCTTTGATGCTAAAGTTCTACTCACAGAACCAAATTCTCTAGTGTTATATGGACTTGCCCACAGGAAAAAGTTGCATTCTTTATAACTTTACACAAAACCTTGCTTCACTTCAGTACTATATGATAAATTACAAGCATGCAAATACCTTTTGATAAATACTTACATTCTTAAAAATTATATTATGTAATGATTGTTTATGCCTGAAGTCCATCTCTAAAGGATGGTGCAAGAAATGCTTTATTTTTTCCAAATCTGCTCAGTTAAAAAGTATTCGGTTAAAAAGAGCTTGAGTAGTAAAGGACATTTTGTATGCACTGTTAGATCATAAATATTTGTTATATTTATTGCAATACCCAAAATGTTTTCCATTAAAGTGTGCAGTGTGATGATAATATATGGATTAAGACAGGTATTGAAATCTATTATTACATGTACGATGACCACTTATCTACCTAATCCTGAATTGTATCCCATATCTTTAAAAAAAAAAAAAAAAGGAATGCATTGTTAAGGTACAATGTGAAAGAAATATCACAGCTCATTCTTATTCAATAAACCATTCCACTCTGGATATTTAGACAGCAGTTCACTCAGTATTCTTTATTCAGTAGTTCAAATATACATAGATTTTTATTTAATTTAATTTAATTTATTTATTTAATTTTTTTTTGAGTTGGAGAGTCTCACTCTGTCGCCCAGACTGGAGTGCAAGTGGCCACTCCCGGCCACCGCAGCCTCGACCTGCTGGGCTCCGGCGATCCTTCCGCCTCAGCCTTCCAAGTAGCTGGAACTACAGGCATGCGCCACCACGCCCGGCTAATTTTTTGATTTATTGTAGAGATGAGTTCTCACCGAGTTGCCCAGGCGGGTCTCGAACCCGTGGGCTCAGGCAATCCACTCACCTCAGCCTTCCAAAGGAGCGGGATTACAGGCTGAGCCACCGAGCCTGGCTTACATAGATATTTTATATCAAATATATATTTATCCT
>CAUYQG010039673.1:0-42377 GCA_963574415.1 Tarsius wallacei | reverse complement strand
CCTGAGCCCGCAGGTTCGAGACCCACCTGGGCAACTTGGTGAGACCTCATCTCTACAATAAATCAAAAAATTAGCCGGGTGTGGTAGCGTGCGCCTGTAGTTCCAGCTACTTGGAAGGCTGAGGCGGAAGGATCGCCGGAGCCCAGCAGGTCGAGGCTGCAGTGGCCGGGAGCGGCCACTGCATTCCAGTCTGGGCGACAGAGTGAGACTCCAACTCAAAAACAAACAAACAAAAAAACCCCAAATATATACACACACATGTATATATAAGAGGTAAGATTGTTTGCTTTATATACAAAATAACTGTTTTATATATAAAACAAACAATTCTACCATTAAAAAAAAAAGAGATGACGTCTCACTATGTTGCCTGACTGGTCTCAAACTCCTGGCCTCAAGTGATGCTCCCACCTTGGCCTTCTGAAGTGCTGGGATTACAGGCATGAGCCATTTGCACCTGTCTGTCTCCTTCAAGACTGAAATAAAATGAGTAATTTAGATAATGGATAAGCCTGTTTGGTAATAAGGTTTACTTCTGTCTCAGATTATGCTATTTGTCTCACATCTCCATGGACTTACAGTCTTTAAAAGGGTTAGAAGAACTACTTAAAGCCTTGCCCTTAAACTACATATGCTCAACAGGCTCTGGGAGTAACAGTAATCAGGCCATCCCAGCCCAATACTGGTACTGACATCTATAGTAACAAGAGGCTTTAACCGTGCCAGATGTATTTTATGTGACACAAAGGAAAAAGTTGGGACAGTAAAATGTTGGTGCAACCTGTAAGGGTAAGTGAGCAGCCAAAGGAAACATCGTTCCTCATGTTTATGAATAAAAGATGGATGATTGAGATGATTAACTGGCTAAATGTCCCCTGGCGGTGTTTGATTACCACCTCGGTGCTGTTATTCTAAAGCCTCGGCAGTGCCCTTGGCTACCAGATAGCTTCTGACCCACCCTCCACCGTGCATGCCTCAGATTCCATTATATGGACTTGGGAGTTGAAGCCTCACGCTTCAGGGGCCTTGGGAACCCTGCTGGTTGGACTGCATTAAGTCGGACCTGCAGTCACACTTCCCAGGAATCCATTTGGTAGGGAGACGCCAGAGGAGTGACAGGGGCAGTTCACTATGGTTGTCACACTGGATGTGCTTGGGCATCCGGTGAGCTGGCTAACACTTCTTATGGGACAGGCATCCGTCTTAGAGTTTGTTTTCTTCAACTTCTTTTTAATTTTTTAAAAAGAAGAGCAGCAGTGTGATCATAGCTCACCACATCCTCTAACTCCTAGGTTCAAGGCATCCTTCTGCCTCAGCCTCCCCAGTGGCTGAGACTACAGGCCTGGGTCTGTAGTTTTTTGACTACTTTGAAAGCACACAATTTCGTAAGAGTGACATGATTTTCTAGGAAATAAACGTTTGTATTTTCATTACTTCAAACTTGGTGACACAGAAGGAAAACACTTTCAAACTATGCACTGGTGTGGTGGATACATACATTCAACTGCAGGCAAGAGGAATAAGCCCGAATATAGATTGGAGAAAAACAGACAAGCTGATTCACCTGACAGTGGGTGGGTCTGGCAGGGAGACACTATCTCACCTTTCTGCCTCACGAGATTGAGGTATGGATGTATGAGATTTATCTGCTTATTCACTTCACTAAATTAATTGAGCATCTTCCATGAGCAATTAGTTACATCAGGGACCTTATAACTTATCATTTAAAGGGAAGGAGGAGGCATGTGTAAAATACTTACATTTGGGAGGCAGTAAGCTTTTGAACTGACCTTTGACACTGGGCAGACAGAGAAGAGACAGAACATTCCAAGTGAAAGAAGTGACTTTAAAAAATAAGGCAGCAGGAAAGTTTGTGGGGAACGGGAGGTACTTGAGTTTGTGTAACATATGTAGAAGAGTGTCAGTTACACACTGGAAAGACAGCCTTAGGCCATGTCGTGAAGAGCCAGGTTGAGGGATTTGAACTTCCTCCCAAGGCAGGGGCAGCTGAGAATTGTCTTTGAGAATGGGAGTGCATGACTAGAGTTGGGTGGTGTTGGTAGCAGTGTCCAAGCTGGGAAGCAACACTGATGACTGCTTTGGGTAAAAAACATGACTTGACTTTCTATACCCTTAGTCTGAAACAGTCTTTGGAAGAACACTTGGTGGTCTGTGCTCTGGGGCAGCTCTAGGCATCTCACACTGAGTGACAAGCGATGCCCTCTAAGTCTTCATGCTGCAAGAAAACAGCAGTGAAACTCCCAGCATGATGAACCTAGACCTTTCTCCTAATGCTTCCAAGGAAGACTTCGTTGCCAACACGCAATGCCTATCTCCTCCTTTCTCTGATAGTCCTCATTCCCAATATGATAGCAGAAGCTGTGGTTTAAGAACAAAATGGCTTAACGCTTAGAGCCCACAGAAAAGAGCTTTCGTTTCCCTATTGGGAGATTTGGGTGTACTTTTTAGGTCTCTTTATGCCTTTTTCTCCTCCTCCTTATTTGATTTTTAAAGTGTCCCCTAGTATAGGGTTAGTATAATCCTGAAGCCCAAATATAATACCATTGAAACAGTTGCCGCAGAAACATTATATGATAGAACATAAGCACCCTTATTATATTCCTTCGTCTCAGAGACAGTCAGCTGAAAGGTTAGGTTTTATGTTCTGGAACTCATTTGGACTGAGATAGGCAGGTAATTAGAGATAGGAGGACATTCATGGAAAGTGCCATCAGTTTCCAGAGATGGAATTTGAGAATTGTCTCTGCGGTGGGGAAAATAATTTATTTTGAGAGCTTCCAGAGCCAGAATTGCTGCTGTCTAGGCTGACACTAACCAGCTGTGTGACCTTTGGGGACTCATTTACGCTCTTGTGACTCAGCATCATACTTGGTAAACTGCTGATAATAATCTTTTATCTGCCTTCCAGGTTGTTCTGAAAGTTTTCAAAAGAGGTAGCATCTATAGGAAAGCTTTGAAGAACAGAAGATACAAAAAGGACTCTATTTGATTGGTGAACTTTCAGAGATGATTTCCAAGTCATCATTGACCTCTTGGGCAAGTTGGAGGAAATAGTGTCTGTCTAAAGTCACTCCCTGTTCTCCTTCAAGAGTATCCTTTTAAAAAATGTTACTACACTTAGGAGCTGTCACCTATCAATGAACACCTTCGAAGGGATGACTTAACAGCCATTTTTAAAAAAAGAGGATAGCCACTTGCAGGGTCTTTGTTTTGCTAGAATCTTAACACACCAGAAGTTTGGGAGCCATTGTAATTTTTGTTTTTATTTTTGTAGGTTCAGGGGAAGCATGTGCAGGTTTGTTCCATGGATATGTTGTGCCATGGTGAGACTTGGGCTTCTAGTGTGCTTGTCTCCCAAATGGTGAACACTATACTCAGCCATTTAGTGGGAAGACTAGGGCTCTGGTGAATGGAGAGAAAGTATAAGGACTGGAGAAAGCTGAGTTATTTGAGGAAAGAAAGATAAGGCTGATCATGTGATGGGAGTTGTAGAGACAGAACTGTTCTGACCTTGCCTATCAATATTGTTTTTGTACCATTTGCCAAACATTACCAAACTTGACAGCATATGTTTACTGCACAATAGAAATTATCAATAGAGGCCTGGGAGGTCGAGACAGGAGAATCACTTGAGGCTAGGAGTTCCAGACCAGCCTGAGCAACATAGTGGGACCTCATCTCTACAGAAAATAATTAAAAAAAAAATTAGCTGAGTGTGGTGGTGCATGTCTGTAATTCTAGCACTTTGGGAGACTGAAGTAGGAAGATTTCTGGAGTCCAGAAGTTTGAGACCAGCCTGGGTAACATAGCGAGATCTTGTCTCTACAAAAAAAAAAATTAAAAAATTAGGCAAGCATTGTGGTATATTCCTGTAGTCTCAGCTACTCAGAAGGCTGAGGTAGAAGGATTGCCTGAGCCCAGCAGGTCAAGGCTGTTCCACTGCACTACAGTTTGGGTGGCAGAGTAAGACCCTGTATCAAAAAAAAAAAAAAAAAAAGGAAAAAAGGAAAAAAGAAGAAGAAACTGTCAATACGGAAATATAAAAACATGACATTGAGAAAGGCTGTGCCACATATTGGGCTGTTTTTGAATGGGAGGAGAAGGAGAGAGGGAAAAGCGTCTGTGAAGCCAGTCAGGTGAGATAGTAATGGTTGAGTCCAGGAGGGAGAGCATGCATTATTTCTACAGGCCAGATAGATGTCTGGATTGAAATGATTGTAATCTCAAGTGTTAAAAAAAAAAAACTCCCAAATTTCAAAACATCTACTGAGTACCTATACAACCATCAGCCCCACATCTTCCTTGCCAGTGACAAATATCTGAGGAAGTAAGCAGCCGTGATTTAAGTAGGGACTCTTTAAATGCTTGGACTGGTCTGGGGTGCAGATGAACATTCTTCACCCTCTGAAGAGGCAAGAGGCAGACTGCTGAAGATATCAGCAGACTCCCATTCTTCTTGGGGTGTGTCTAATATGGAAAGACAAAAATAGCCCTAGTTGAATGCATTTTTTCAAAGCAAGCTTTTGGCAAAGCAACCCTCTTCTCACGAGGGTGATTAGGTAAATATAGAGCTTCAAAAAGACTGAAAGATAAAACTGGATAATGCATGCCTTTCTTTCTCTCTTCCACTTTTAAAGTGGTATTTTGACAATCTAAATTCAAATAATAAGAGGCCATTTTAACAGAACTGAAATGAGGATTTTAGAAAAATGATATTTAATGTGATGAGTTCTACTTCTCATGGCAGATGTATTGTTTTCAAATTGCAAGTGTACTCAAAGTTGGGCAACTGCTTTGGAAGGAGCCAATAATTTGCTTGTGAATCTATCAGAGCAGGGACACATGTGGAACAGCATTTATTCATGGACAAAGCAAAATGTACTCTTCAAATCCATTAGAGGTGAATGCTGTTATTTTTAACCTTCTGCATTGCAGAATCACCATTAGAGCTGTCGCCAAAGATTTATAAAATGGGCAAAACAACCCTCCTGCTGAGTTGGGTGGTATGGGGTGGAGGTTATGAACACCCAGTGGACAGAATGTTGTATTCACTCAGCCTCCCTGTCATTCCCTTTCTGGAGGATCGTTTTAAGCTAGTGGAGCATTGTGGGTGGTACTGGTAGCCCAGGAAGCTGCCCTTAGGGCAGGTGACACCCTCTCCCCACTGCCTCTGTGCTGCCTATCTGATAGTTTGAACCAAGGCTTGTGGCAAATGTGGTTAAAGAAGTGGCCTGCTCCACCTTTAAAGAGGCTTATCTAGCTACGTGGTTATGTCCTTCTCCACGCTGGCCGATACAAACAGAAATTGTGACCAAAGTAGGTGTTCACTTAAATCCCCCCTTTAAATACTTTAATATTTGTCTAGGAATCTTGTTAGAAAAGGAGATTAAACCATGTATACTAGATACACTTAAAGGTGAAAACTGAGCTCCAATGGTGACCCCATACTGGCATATGAAAGAATCCCTGAGTAAATTCTAAAATTATGAATTTAATGCACATTCATCTCCTTGTGAGATTCTGTTTCTCCTTCCTTTCTGGTACATTAAGTGAAAAATCAATGTTCCAAGAATACATTTTTGTTGAAGTTAGTGATTCAGAATCTGAGATATTTTCAGTAGTTTACAACATAAGCATGCGATAGTATATATCAGACTATGTATTTTCTTGTAAAGCGAAAATATATGAATATAGTTGGCTAAGAAAAGGATTACTGAATACTATCAATCTAGATGTATTCTTAACCACAGTTTAGTAAAGTCTTTTCTTGCTAAAATGTGTATTTTGGTGTGTTTGAATTAATATCACTAAAATTACTTCTGACTTACTTTGTAATCCTAAATGTTTTGTGCATTTTAAGTACATATGTATATATGTATAATTACAACAAAAGTAATTTTATTAATGTTATACATTCTTAGAACTTTAGGAGTAAAGATAGAGAAGTAAAACTCAGTATTTCTAGCAAAGTGGTTGTAGTTTCATGGTACCAAATAAATCTGAAATAAATTCCTCAACTACTAGTCAGAAGAAAATAAAAAAATTTGAATATTTTTCCTCTTTACTAAGTGGGTTATTAATAGAACCTTTCCTTAAGATAACTATAAATGTGAGAACATTTTGACATAATTATTTGAATCATGGCAGAAAAACCCAGTAAAACAAAGCTCTTTTTTTTTTTTTTTTTGAGTTGGAGTCTCACTCTGTCACCCAGACTCTGTCACCCAGTGGCCGCTCCCCGCCACTGCAGCCTCGACCCTCTGGGCTCCGGCAATCCTTCCGCCTCAGCCTTCCAAGGAGCTGGAACTACAGGCGCGCGCTACCACGCCCGGCTCATTTTTTGATTTATTGTAGAGATGAGTTCTCGCTTGCCCAGGCGGGTCTCGAACCCGCAGACTCAGGCAATCCACTCATCTCAGCCTCCCAAAGGCGCGGGATTACAGGCTGAGCCACCGAGCCCGGCTTAAACAAAGCTCTTTTAATGGGTTTACAGTCAGCAGTTTAAAGTTTACAGGCTTGGTGCATGCTTTTAGATGAGCAGGACAGTGAGAGCAAGCACTCATGACATGCTGTACTGTTCTGTTTCATAAGCAGCTGCAGTCTCTGTTCTCCAGAATTTCAAATCCTGTAGCTGTCATGGATAGGTCTTGTGCTAAGGATCTCCTAATGCCCTTAAGGGATGATTGCTTCTCTACTGTTGACTGTTTTGATTTTCAAGACAGGATTAAAGGGGGTTATGAAACTTCAGGTCTTTAATTTCCACGTGTTCCATTCCTCAGAGTCTTAAACCTTTGCGTTAATAGGAAATCCTGCGTTTTAACAGTAAGAATTTTGAAATGACTCATGATAGTGTAATGTGAAGACAAGCATTCTAGCTTTACCTCAAGCCAGCTGTGGCAGATGAGACCTGGACCTTGTTTTTGGTTGTCTAAAACCAATTAATTTTGGCAATGCCAGCTGGAGTTTAAGTACTTGTTTTGGTAAAGTTATTTTGATCAAACATGCATTTATTATTGCCCCTGCAAGGCCTATTTTCATTTTAGGGTTTGTTTTCTTGTGCTTCCTATGAACAGTGAGCTTTTGGCTGCTTGTGGGTGTTTTCTTGATCTTGGTTAATAGTGTCTCCATGGCTAAGCTAATGAAAAGATCCACTAATGAAAACAGCAGATCAGAAAGGGTTCCATGTTGTGACAGAAGAACAAACTAAACAGCTGAACTGAAGAGATCCCAGGTGAGATCATGTGAAAATAATTCACACAGGGAAGATTTTTTTCATTGCTTGGTTAACTCATAAGATGGCTTATTGAGTAGAGCTTACTGGCCATACAATAACGATCACTATTTATCAAATGCTCAAGACTGGCATTTATGACAGCATTTCTACTTTGGGTACTTTGTTCAGATTTTTCAACTGGTCTTCTTTTTAGATTCAGAGTGTGGACTCTGAAGTTGATTTTTAACATGCCCCATGCAAGAATTGGAAGATTACTTAAGCACTGGTTTGGTGTTCACATTGATAAAATGCAGTCTTAAAACAGTAGCTTTTTGGTCTCAGGTTGGACAGAGAAAGATGAATCTTGTTAAAACTTCCTCTGGATGAAGACGTGATGATGACGGCATGAAGTGGGAACATTGGCTCCTGCTTCACTGGCTACACGGGCACCATCTCCTCAGCTCCCCTTCTCTCCAGTTCAAGCCCTAAGATCTCCCTCCTTGGGGCCAGCCCTATGTCTTCTCTAGGATAGCTCTGTCACCCCCTTGCTCCTGTGTCTTCCTTCTCCTCCAGTGGGCTCCCTTTGCTTAGTCTGTCTTTTTTCCTTTTCTTTTCAGGACAAGAAGAGTAATCAACTTGTTTCTTAATAACATATTGCTTTATCTTACAAAAGATTTTAGGTGGCTTACAGAAATACATACAAAGTAGTAACATATAAAACAGGCCAATGCTGTTGAGCTAGCATAAGAGACCATCATAAAAGACATAGAATCTAGAAATAGATGCCACAAAATCTCACCCCATAGACTTACTAAAGGTGGCTACAGATTTGATTTTTAGCTTCCCAGCAGCCCAAATGAACAGGAAGACATTACCAATTAAAAATTATAAAGTTAGAAAGATATTGTAAAATTTGCTCTGAAGAGGCAAATCTGTCTTTTTTCCCACTGACGTCTAAGAGACATTTTTTCCTGTGGGTCCTCTGGTAAAAGGAATGCCAAGTCATACGGTGGCTAGTACTACAGTAAATACTGGAGGGAGACTTAATGGCTCTGTCTGAACACAGGCATAGCAGCAAAGGGAATTCAGTAGGGTGATTAAAGTAATTTAAAGAGTGGTGGCAGGTTGGAGGAGGGCAGGGTCCCCTTTCCCTTTAAACATGCTCAGGTCACTTCTATCCTTAAACATTATAAAACAAAGCAAATAAAAATATGCCATCAATCTCGCCCCAAATAAAAAACAAAAGCCTTCCCTTCTCTCTGTGTCTCTTAGTGGATACTGTCTGGTCAGCTTCCTCCTCTCAGTTCCTCCTACTCTAAGAAAAGTAGTCCGTGGATAGTTAATGAATTACTACGGGATTTGGTTTTGTTTTGTTTTTGTGTTTTAGGCATGAAAATGGTATTGTGGTTGGTCTGCTTCCCAATGAGCCAGTGGTGGTGGTGGGGGTGGTGGGGTGGTGGAAGGGCCCGTGGGGATGGAGAAAACAATACTGACCATGACCTGATGATTGAAGGGGGAGAAGGATGCATGGAGCTTTAGCATAGTTTGTTCTCCACATGTATCTGCTTTGAATTTTTCTATAGTAAAATTATTTTAAATAATATGTTGGGCATGGTGGCTCATTCCTGTAATCTCAGCACTTTGGGGGGCTGAGGTGGGAGAATCACTTGAGCCCAGGAGTTTGAGACCAGTGTTGGCAACATAGTGAGACCTTGTCTCTACAAAGGATACAAAAATAAGCCAGGTGTGGGGGTACACACCTGTACTCCCAGCTACTGGGGAGGCTGAGGTGAAAGGATCATCTGAGCCTGGGAGGTTGAGGCCGCAGTGAACCGTGATCATGCTACAGCACTCCAGCCTAAATGACAGAGTGAGACCCTGTCTCAAAAAAAAAAAAAAAAGTTTACACTGGCAGTCTTGATCTCCTTACCTCCAAATCACTCCTAACCTACTGCAGTTTAGCTCTGCTAGATTCTCATGAACGTTTCTAATGACTTTAACATCAAAGTCCTGTGGCATTCTTCAGGCTTTATTTTGAAACTTCGCTCCCTTGGCTTCTGGGACAGGGCATTTCTGGGTTCTTCTGCATCTGTGTTGACCATTCCTGCTCTGACTGCCCCTTTTCCTCTGATCCCTGCTAATGACGGGATTCCATCCTTTGTGTTCTGCCCTGCTCCCTTGACACTGTTCTGAGTGCCCCACCCCCTCTCGTGATTCTGTGTTCTGATGACAGCCAAAGGCATGCTCTGGCCTAGACTGTGTTTCTGTACTCACTGCCCATCAGCCATCTCCACGTGCACAGCCCTCAAGTGCCTCAAATCCGACACGCAAAGGGAGCTCACCATCTCTCCTCAGAATGGCCCCTACCTGCATACACTCCACCATCCTTGGGTCACTCTTAATTCCTTCTCCTTTCTTGAATCTGTCCCTTCTGTCATCTCCACCGTCTACGTCCTCCGTGATGCCACCTAGTTCAGGCCCTCGTCCTCTCCTGTTTAAATGACACCAACAGCCTGCTCACTCTGCCCCTAGTCTTATTCCCAGCTATTCATCTTTTGACCAGTTGCCCGGCTAACCTATCTAAAACAGAAATGTGGCCCCGTTATTTCACAGCTCTGGAAGAAGGCTGAAGCCCTTTACCCAGCCTATAAAACCCTCCATCATCTGTCCCTGCCTCCTTTCTACATTCATTTCTTGGCTCTTCTGCTTTGTGTATTAGATTGTTACCTGAGTATACTGCTTATCATCCCTTTCTGTCTTTGCTCCCCTTGGCCTGGAATGTACCCTCTGCTGAATCCTCACAATCCTATCTGAGTGCCAGCTCCTACCTCATTCTTAAAGATGCATATGAGATTCCTCAGCTCCGAGAAAGCGCCTCTGATTCCCCAGGCTGGGTGAAGTGCATCTGCATTGTGTGTGTTCCCATAAGAATCTGAGCATTTCTCTATTGCAGCGTTTACCTCATTGTGTTGTAATTTGTCTGTGAACTTAGGAGGTACTTTTCCTTTTCTTTTTTGGACTACCTCTAGCATCTGGCATAGAACCTACCACATAGTAGGCCCTGAAAAAAATTTACCTGAACAAATGAATGGGTGCATTCTGTGTGAGAAGGTACAAGGGAAATATAATTAAAATTTGTACTTGAGATTAAAGGGGAAGAAATACTAACTTTATTTCAGATATATATATTTAGTAAATATGCAGAAGATAGGCTCATGTTGTGAACATTCTTTAATGTGGAGAACAAAGGAACTGTCTCCAAGGAGTTTTCCTTTGATGTGGAATGAGTAGTGTGCTGAATGTGAACAGCATTTCTGAATGTGCTGAATACGAGGTAGAGTGGTTTGTCAGAGGCAGAGTGGTTTGTCACGTTGCCCTTGGGCAGCACTTTTGTTCAGTTTTTAAAGGGTATTACCTTGATTTTAGAATGTCTAGGTTATGGGACTTGTGACTACACACCTGAAATGTTGATACGAAGAGATAAGGGAAATTTGATCTCTGAATTAAATATACTGAATGAAACATATACCATAAACAGAATAAGAAAATAAAAAAATCTACTCATCTAGGAAAGGATTTTATGTGCTCATCAAGCAGTAAGTATGTTTATGAATTGAAATGCTTGTGTCCACAGTATCCCAACACCTAATTTTCACCCTGATGCAAAGAGCTCATTGGCCCAGTCATCAACAAAACCACCAATACATAGTAATCCTTACTTTCACTTTCCCCTGTCCCTGAGTCTCAGTCAGGTGACTCATTTGACACTGACCTTGTATTTGGTGAGGGAACAACAATTCAGGGCTTAGAAAATTATTCTCCGTGATTTTAGAGGATGTCTATTGTTTCTGGTCAGCCCAGCCAAACCATTCATCCTTCTCCTGATATAACACTCTGGTTTCTCTTGAGACATCCCATACTCCATATGAAAGATATAAACAAGCCTTGACTAATCAAAACATTGTGGCATCCTGTTGATGATAATTAGTTCAGGAATGGATATATGAGCTAAACCCTGTCAATCATAGTAAATCTAGTACTTCAGTTTTAAGAGTTGGGAAGAGGTTGTGTTCTTTCCACAGTTTTGCTGAGAAGACAGTTTGCAAGCCTGGAGCTGCTGGCTGCCATTTTGCTATGAGGCAGGGAGAGCCTGTCTGAAAGCTGAGTCAGTGGAGAGAAAAATGAGAGAGACAGGGCAACAGTGAGTCCTGGAGACAGCCTGTGAACCTCTGGATCCAGCCTCGCCCAAAGCTAGTCTTAAGTCTCTGGATGTGACCCAATAAAACCCTTTTGCTTAAGTTGGTTTGAGTTTGGTTTTCTGTCACAGACAACCAGAGACATTTTATTTAATACCACAATCATAGGAGACATCAACACTAATAAATCAAAAGGGGCATTCCCATCAACACAGGGCCTCAAACAGCCTGTGTTCCTGCAATAAATTTTCCTGGATTGTGGTCCATTTTCATAGTCCTCATTCATGCAGAAAATCAAAATCAAGTGAGCTCTTGCCTAATTGTTTCTTTGATTAGTTGGTTCTTGCAGAGTCCAGTTAAACATCTCACAAAAGCCTTTCCCAGTAGACTCCAGCCTTTGTGCCTCTCTCCATCCTGCTGGTAAGTAGGCCATTTTAGTTGGAGGACTTCTCTCTGACAACTGATCATTTTTTGCTGCAGTATTAAATGTTGTATCTTTTACTTTTCTCTCAGTTTTATTTTCTGTCCCAAATTTCCTGGGTTGGTTTAATATGAAAAATGTTTTAGATTGTTTACTCTTTCTCTGTCTTAGTTTGGCATTCGCAAATAAGAATTGACTAGCTAATAATAATAATAATGCTCTATAGTTCTATCTAGAGTGTTTTTATGTTTATAATCTCATTTAATTGTCACAAGAATCTTTTGGAGAAGGAATTTTCTCTAAGATCGTGTGAATCCCTAATTCAGTGTTTCTGTATTTAGAAATAAAAGAAACGTGTTTTAGTATTTTCTAAAGAACATGGACAATTACTTAGGAATCTGCAAAATTTTGATGATTAGGACAAATATGTGGATCAGGATAGAATTCATGAGACTTACTATTGTGCACTTGCAGTTTAAATATTGTGCACTTGCAGTTTAAATAGAATAGAATAGAATCGTCACAGTGATCCCTTGACTCTATTCATGGTATTGGTCTCTTTTATAAGTTACAGCTTCAAATGCTTTGTATTGATCCATGATGGAGTGGGGGAAGGATAAAGCATATTTAATTATCTAAAAGCAAACTCACAGAAGAGCACCTTTTATTAATTTTCAAAGTTGAGAAGGTTGCCAGATGTCCACAAAGCTCTGTAGAAGGTATCACAAAGGCTGGGACATGTATGCAAAAGGACATGACTGTTCATGGAGACTGAGAACAGGCTGGGTGTAGGGATGAGCTCCTGGGCCTGGAAGGAGCCCTGGATGGGAGGAGCTGGTCTTAGAAGGTTATCTAGAAGTTGAAGAAAGTCTAGCCTGGAGTAGGTGACCTTTTCTAAGGCATGCTTTGAGGGCAACAAGGCAAGTCTCCTGGCTCCTAATCTTTTTCCTCATTCACCACGACTCCTGAAATTCCACTTTCAGTCATCTTTTTCATTGGGTCTTGAAGGATTTTCAGCCTCAGAGGCCCCTTTTGGGAGAGGAGTGCCACAACCATCATTTATGAGAATTAGGAGATACTCAGCTAAGGCTAAAGCATCATCAGAACAGGAATGAAGCTAGATCTCCTGGAAGTGGAGAAAGAGGAGGGTGGACCACTTTGGGAGGGAGGAAAGAAGGGTCACTGGTGGACACCACAGGACATGAAGTCACTGCACAAATCAGCTTAGAGCTGACCTCAGGGAACAATGAGCCATGGTTTTGCCAATAGTTATGAGAAGAAAAGTTTCTTCTTTTTCTCTTTTTTTTTGCAGGGGGAGTGGATCTTACTTTCTAAATTTGTCCTTGATCTCTTTATTTGGAAACTGTGGCATTTGCCTTCAGCAAATAAATTTCCCCCACAGTCACACATTTTTCCAAGATTTAATACAGGATCAGATTTAATAAAGTTATTATAGAACTGTGTCCAATTTTCTTCAGGCTCAACACACTTACTTTAGGGTCACAGTCTATAGGGTCAAATTGTTATGTTAAAATCACCGAGCAGAGACTGACCTATATGCTAAGCACAGTCAGAAAAAAAACAGAAAAAGTAGAAAGATCAGAATGGTGATCTACCTATTTCCTAAATATTGGAGACTTACCCCATCTGGACTGTTGACCCCAGAAATGAGGGTATGCAGTAGTCAGCAGCTGCCAGCGTATATGGGGGTCGAGCGGCAGAATCATCCCAGTAAATGTCCTTCTTCATCTTGGGCAAGCTCATGTGCATTTCATCCACAGCTAGAAGAGAGACCTAAAAGCATCATTCTGTCATTAGAATAACTCAGATGTGAATTACATAACAAGGAGAAGTTCCCATGGGGAGTTGGGAGCTGGAATGGGCTGGGACACAGTTTAAGTGAGTGAATATACAAATGTCTATGGCTCACATTTGCAGCAACTGGGGCTGCTGCAGAGAGTTGTACCCACCATTTACTGCTCAAGAGCATTAGGCAGGGAGGGTAAGAGGGACTTATAGCTGTCCACACTCTGCTCATCAAGCCACAGCCCAAGAGTAGAACTGCCTGTGACCTGGAGGGAGGACAGCCACATTTTTCCTCTTTGCTCGCAGTTACCGTATTGTCTTAGTGGCTACCTGACAAAGTGATGCATGAATAAATTATTAATCCTCTAGGAATCCAGTTTTGACAAAGAGTGAGTGATCTAGACATTGTGCCTCCTTCCTAATAGACTGACAGTGAGATCTACTGTGAAATGTTATTTAAGAGCTGAGTAAGGACTTGAAACAAACAAGGTGAAGGCCTTCACTCCACCTGTGGTTCTAGGGAAGAAGATGGTCTGAGGAGAGTCTTGCCTAAAAGGAAAATTCCCTTATGCTGGTTCCTCATTAAAAGCTCTCTGGAACAGCCTGTGACAATAGCCTGTGTCTCAAATCTACCTGAAATGCATCAAATGGGGCCATTTCAGGCAGATTTGAGACACAGGCTAGTGTGGTCCCAGGTCCCAGCGTCCAACTGCATCTGAAGCCTTTTTAGGCCACTGTTAACCTCTCTAGGTGGCAATAAAAAACAAATTAAATAACAAATTAGGCTGAGGGCGGTGGCTTATGCCTGTAATCCCAGCACTTTGGGAGGCTGAGGTAGGAGGATTACTTGAGCCCAGGAGTTTGAAACCAGCCTGGCAACATGGTAAGACCCTGACTCTACAAAAAAAAAAAAAAAACCAAAAAAAAAATCAGTTGGTCATGGGGGTACACGCCATGTAGTCCCAGCTACTTGGGAGGCTGAAGCTGAAGGATTGTCTGAGCCCAGAAGGTCGAGGCTGCAATGAGTTGTCATCATGCCACTGTACTCCAGCCTGGGTGACAGAGTGAGACCCCTGTCTCAAAAAAAAAAAAAAAAGAATAAATTTAAATATTGCTCTCTACTGAGATGGCAGAGGCTGGATAAAGCTACAAAGAAAATTGAAACTGAATTGCTAGTAAATGTCTGTGAGTATAGAACAACCCACTCCCCTCTAGGCTTCAGATTATACATGGGAACAGAGAGGGAAGCAGGAACCATCTTCAGTCTTGAAACTCTACTTAAATTGAAATTCTACTTAAAAGGATCTAAGCTTCATTGAAACTGAGACCTAGGATAGGTGAGGCTCCACAGGGATCCGTGACGTCTGAATAGCCACACTTCTTTCACATGTGGCTCCAGCTCTGGAGTCCAAGGTTGTGCATCCAAAGCTGGCTGAAAGCAGAACCATCACAAGGAATTTATGATTTCTTTTTTTTTAGTTGGAGTCTCACTCTGCTGCCCAGGCTGTAGGACAGTGGCACGTTCACGGACATCACAGCCTTGACCTTCTGGGTTTAGGCGATCCTTCCGCCTCAGCCTTCCAAATAGCTGGAATCACAGGTGTGTGCCACTATGCTTAGCTAATTTTTTGATTTATTGTAGAGACAAGTTCTCACCAAGTTGCCCAGGCTGGTCCTGAACCCCTGAGTTCAGGCAATCCTCTTGCCTCTGTCTCCCAAAAATGCTGGGATTACAGGCGTGAGCCACCGTGCCCGGCAAGAATTTATGATTAATATTCACAAAGGAAAGAAAAGTCCCTCTAACCTGCAAATTCCGATCAATGCACCAGTTAGCTTCAAAATCATCATCATCTTCTCCAAAAGGATTGATAAGCTGCTCAGCAACCTGCAGTTGAGAACACAGAAGAAATCCATCATGACACCTGTGAAGACTGGGGACAGAGACCAAGATGATTCCTGCACCCCTCTCTGCTTCCGCTTATAACATGAAGCCTAGAAGGCAGTGGGTTTTCTATAGACACAGATATTTATTAGCAAGTGAGACTTGATTCTCAGCCATGAATGATGCTCTCCAAATGGATCTGTTCCTTCCACTGGTGACAATGTAGTCACTATCCAGGGGAAGGCATGCACTGTTTAGGAGCCAAATCAAACCAATGAATATTGAAGGAGCACCGACTATGTGCAAAGCACTATGAGGAACGCATAGCCTGTGCTTTTGAGGACTTTACAGGGCTCAAACGATAGGACAAAGTATGAACAGGGAGAAGGTGAAACAGCAAAGAAGAATTAAAAAACAGTTAAAATGACATAAGGACATAACTGCTAAGTGAATGAGTCAGAGCTAGTAAGTAATAAAGCTGGAAATTGAGGCTTGCTTAGTTTCACCCTAAGGGATTTACCCTTATCCAGTAAGTTAGTTTTCCTCCTGGGAAGTTTTCGTAGCTTATTATCATATGTCTTCTAATATTTAACTAGTATTAAATATTCTTACCATTTTCCTAAATTGAATAGCCTTCTTGGTGAGAGGTTGGTGTAAAATATGATTCACCTTTCATTCTCCTTTTTGAATAATTTCCTTTTTCAAAAATTATTTTATGTTAGTTTTTTGAGAAGGGGTCTTGCTCTATTGCCCAGGCTGTAGTGCAATGGCCTGATCATAGTTCACTGCAGCTCTAGGCAGGCCTTGAAGTCCTGGGCTCAAGCAATTTTCCACCTCAGCCTCTGGAGTAGCAGGGACTACAGGCACGCACCACCATGCTTGGTAAATTTATTTTTTATTTTTTTTAGAGACAGAGTCTCACTATGTTGTCCAGGCTGGTCTTGAGCTTCTGGGCTCAACTGATCCTCCTGCCTTGGCCTCCTAAAGCATTGGGATTACAGGTGTGAACCAACGTGCTCAGCCCTCCTTTGATTTTATTTTCTGGACATGTGTATGCATGTGTGTTTGTGGAGTTGAGAGAGAGAAAGGAAGGAAGAGAGAGAGAGAGAGAGAGAGCGAGATTTTACATTGGTTCACAATGGAAAAAAACAAGTGTATAAAGGTATCATGTGATTAGTTTCTAGAGTCTGGATATTCTAGATTCTGAGACCATTCAGTAGAAAATCTACTTGTTTTTTTGAATTTAAATCAAATTACCTAAAGCAGTTGTTTTCAAACTCAGCTGCACATTAAAACTACCTGGGGAGCTCCAAAAAAAACAACAACTGTTGCCTGCGCCCTTTCCCCCAAGATTCTGAACCCAGGCATCAATACTGGGTAAAACTCCCAGGAGGTTTTAATGTGTGGCCATGATGTATAAGTGGTTCTTAATAAGTGCAGCTCCCTTATTTTAAGGGACAGCCCTAGACAGGCCTATACCCTGACTCAGTAAGTCTTATGTGATATCCACATCAAAGTCCTTTATTATGGACTGTCTACCCTTTGTTGCCTGGAGTTTTGCTTAAATTAATAGGGGCAGTGACTGGATCCTGAAAATATTTTTGTTATACTGATTTTTACTTTTATGGGATCAGTCCTGCATATATTATTATAGTCTATGTTAAATTAACAAAATGGCATCTGTGTTTCTGAATTGACAATCTCAAAAGAGATCCTTTACGCCATTGGAGGTTCCATTTTCAGCAAGTACCTTTCATAAGGTTAAGATGGATTTTCTACACTTTGAAAAGGTGTATACATCTCCAAATTGTTCAAGACAAACAGCTGTTTAGAGATTGAGGCACAGCCTATTGATGTCAAGGCTTGCCTAAGGCTAAGGTTGTGTCTCTTCATATTTTGCCTTTAAAAAATATTTGATAAGGGAAAAGGATGCCAGTATTTTAGAAAACCTGTCAGAAGGAAGGAACCACTACCTGTTCCTGACCTACTGGTCAAGCACCTTACATGAACTCAAAACAAAGAAGAAAAGAACTCAGTACAAAAAAGATCAGAATGATTGAGTATTTGGGCCAGTTGTGGAGATTTTATATTTATAAAGGTAAAGTCTACTTTTTTCTTTAATGGAAAATGAAAGCCAGTAGTGTCTCTTGCTCTTCAATGGGTAAAGATAATTAAAAACCACTGTCATCTGGTTAAAATGTTTTTGCCATTTGTAAGGGACATGCCTTTACTCTTTGGAGTATAATTTGAAATGCCAAAATATTTCTTTTTCCTGGTTAAGATTCAAACCAAGGAAAGACGAGGCTTCTGCAGGGAAAACTGCTATAATCCGAAGACCTCCATGGGGTATGGCAATGTTGGCTGTTTGGAAGGTCAAACACTTGGAAATTCTACTTTATTACTGTCATCTTCATATTATTGTTAGATTTCAATTAACTTAATGAACCCATTGTCTTTGATTTTTTTTATCACATACTTTCCTATTGGAAGTTTACAAAAGAGATGGAAGCATCAGGCCTCTAACATTTACACACACTCATCTGGGGAGGGCTGGGTGGAGAGGGTAGTGGTGGAAACAAATACAATTGTACACTGATTATCAAATAAGCTGTTCTCACTGCTCAAACCTGTTTTTAATTCTCTAGCAAACCAAATGTCGTCATTAATCCTGGCATTTCTGGTTTTGATTCTGCCAAATTCTTTTCTGAGTCTCAGTTCTGGTTTTGAAAATGGGATGCATTTAATGGTGTGAGACAGTTAGAGGATTTCAAGGAATTGCAAGTAACTGTTTACACAGTTGAGCAGAACCAAGATACTACTACAATATTCATGTTTACGTCTGATATACAAGGTTTCTTGCTTACTGTCTTTTACTCTGCTTCTTTGCTACTGTGGTATAAAACATCAGTGCAGGTTACAGATATTACTTTAGTTACATTATTGTAATCCTAATGTGAGCACACAGAGACCTAAAAAAATCAATAGCTATAAAAGAATGTTCTTTCAATGTCTTTGCACAAATGAGCTCCTTCAGACTGATGCAATATGAGACCAACTCTATCCCTGTCACTTTAATCCCTGGTGGAAAAGTAGCAACATTGCTGAGCTGTTGCATGTTAAATTTGCCTTTGACTCACTCATGAAAGATTTGCTAAAAACTCAGTAAGGATCCGTGTGGAAAGTTTGGAACTGAGAGATTACAGAGTAGATCTCAGGCACTAAGACTGTTGACCTACCTTGAGCCATCCTGCATAGAAGAAGAATTGGAGGAGAGTGAAGATTGGAATGTAAAGATCCAAGTCATGCCCTGCATAGCCTTTGGTGGTATCCAAAAACTGGCGTCCAATCAAGCACGTAAAGAAGAAGGTGTAGACAGCAAGAGTGACAACCTGGGATAGAGAAGAGACTGGAGTGAGAGGACACAGCTGGCTGCCACAGCTAGAGCGCCAGGGTGGGCAAGTAGATTTTTTTTTTTTAGAAAGCAGAATTTATTGAGAGGACAGAAAAGCTCCCATGGTAGGAGGGGACCCAAAGGGGTTGCTCGGGCAAGTAGATTTAAAGAATCATGCACCAAGGATCTGGTACCTGGGTATAAACCAGCGGAATCCCAACCCAGTCATAACCGAATAAGAGGCTGCACCAGGAGCGGTATCGATTCATCTCCTAAGCCAGAAACAGATCAAACAGGATTTACTGAACGGATGGGTGTGGCCATAAATATTTACTAGGATTAAGAATGTGGCACATCTTTTATGACTATGTCTGTAAAGTGAAAGGACTGACTATGTAAGACTAGTAAATTGGTTCCAAAGGCTACTCCAAAAGTTCTAAAAATGGCAACCAATGGACATCATTGAACAGTGTGCAAAAAAGACGAGTACATTGAACATTTTTAAAAAATGTTAAAATAGGTCAAGATTTTGTAGAAATATCCCCTATTCTATAGAATCCATAATTTCCAATATATACATTGGCCCAAAGTGGTGATGGGAAAGGAATGGTTAATATCTTAAATAAGTAGTTTTCGCAAGTAACATGGAGAGAAGTTTTTTCCCTCTTTTTAAAAATATGTTTACTATATATCTTAAAAAATAGATGTAAATACACTTCTTTCCCCCACATTCATATTGATAGAAAATCTCTCTCTCTCTTTCTCTTTTTGCCCAGACTTAACTTCTCAGCAAGAAAATCTATCTCTGAAGCAGGAAGGATGGGATTCTTTGATTCCCCCCCCGCCCACTACTGCACGTAAGTTATTATCTGAAACTGGGAAGAAGAGTTCACATTAATTTGAGATCTATTCACTCCATCCTTTTAACCTAATCCAGGCAGGAGGCTGTCATGGCACAAATATGTATATCTAGTCCTTACATAAATTTGTTTTTTTCAAATGAATTCAGGGTTAGTTTGTGTAGTGAAAACACTTTTATTTGACAAGGCATCTGAAAGCTGGCTTAACCTTGGGATATTCCAATTTGAGAGAGATGGCTGGGAGGTTTATTTCTCCTCCAGATTTTATTCTAGGATCCTGGAGCCAGGGATGGCAAATATGCCCCGTGGGCACCATATCCTCCAGAGCCCTTGGCAGCAGCCCTTGGCTAATCAGTCAAGGAACACTTTTCTACATAGCTGACTACAAACCATGATTCTGTTTAGCACACAGCTTCCCAGCAGCCACTACCAAGCAATCTGAGTTTAGCCTGTGAACCACTCTGTCCAGTCCGGGTTCTGAGTCTAGCTCAATATTTCCAGTTCCTATAGAACCAGGATGGAATAAAGCAGGTTCTTCCTGTTCTGACCTGTCATGTCCAGGTCCCTCTCGGTCTCTAACAAGCATCTATTACTGATGGCCCATGATGTACTTACAGTCATCAGTGACTGCAGATCGACACTGTCTCTGATTCTACCTTCATTCCGGGCTTTGGTGGCGAGATTTCCGAACCAGATGAATGGAACCCAGTATTTCAGATGAGGAGATTTGAGGTGGTTGAATAATTTCCTTTCATCTGCTGTCATAAAGCCTTTACAAAAAATAAAAATAGGTAGATTATACAGACTTCGTTTAGCACTAATACGTTACCATATTTCAGTGTCTACTATGTAAGCATATAATGAGTGGTAGTAAAGAAATATGAAGTAAAGATCCCTGTCTCAAGCAGTTTATACTTGTATTAGAGATTAGAAATGTGTGCATGTAAGCACATGCATGCTCGCACACACACACACAAAGTTATATACCAACAGGTGAAGCAATAGACAGTTACGTGCCAAAACACACATTGGCAATCCCTGATAGAGAAGGCCAGCAGGAAGTAAGGAGACATTAAGTATGAATTAGAACATGTCAAGAAGTCTCTTCTTTAGGCTTTGGCTTATTCACTTAAAATTGGGAATAATAATACTCATAATTGTTAGCATTAAAAGAATAAAATATGATAATGTATACAAAGCACTTAGCATAGTGCTAAACATAGAATTCGCATGACTTTCTCTCCTGATCTTTCTTTTCAAAGTCTTACATTATCATGTCCTCTTCTGTGAAGCCTTTCTTGATTTCTTCCTTCTCTTTACCGTGGGATTTCTCCCCTTTAAAGCTCTCACATGGTACTCACTCTTGGCTTGCATTACAGTAATATGTGTATATATATTTGAGTTGGGGTCTCATTCTGTCACTCAGGCTGGAGTGCAGTGGCATAATCATGGCTCACTGCAGCCTCAACTTCCTGGGTTCAGGTGAGCGATCCTCCTGCCTCAGCCTCCCAAGTAGCCTGGACTATAGGCATGTGCCACCACACCTGGCTAACTTTTTAAATTTTTGTAGAGATGAGGTCTCACTATGTTGCCCAGGCTGGTCTTGAACTCCAGAGTTCAGGCAATCGTCCCACTTTGGCATTTCAGTAATATTATACATAAATGTTTCCCCTACTATGACCCTTTTGAAGGGCAAGGAGCACATTCAGCTTCATGGTCTCCATAGCAGTTTACACATACTAGTACATTAAAAGTGTTTCTTTAATTGTGTGTGTATACATGGAAACGTGCTCAGCCTCACTCATCATCAGAGAAATGCAAATCAAAACTACATTGAGATACCACCTAACCCCAGTAAGAATGACCATCATTAACAAAACAAACAACAACAGATGCCGGCGAGGATGCAGAGAAAAAGGAACGCTTCTACACTGCTGGTGGGAATGCAAAACTAGTGCAACCTCTTTGGAAGACAGTGTGGTGATTTCTGAAAGAACTAGAAATTGACCTTCCATATGACCCAGCAATCCCTCTATTGAGAATACACCTGGAGGAACTCAAATCAGTCTACAAAAAAGATACCTGCACATGCATGTTTATTGCAGCACTATTCACAATAGCAAAAACATGGACTCAGCCATGCTGCCCATCGAAACTGGACTCGTTTAAAAAAATGTGGTACATATGCACAACGGAATATTATGCAGCCATAAAGAAGGACAAACATATGAACTCTGCAGCAACTTGGATGGATTTAGAGTCCATCATACTCAGTTATCTATCACAGAAACAAAGAACAGAGTACCACATGTTCTCATTCATAAATGGACCTTGAACAATTATCATAATACTATAAGAAAGGGATTGGCAGTAGTGGGAAACTGCCAGGGGAGAGGGGCATACCTCATTAACAAGGGTACCTGCATAATGAACATTTGTATACCTGTCTCTGAATTGTACCCCACATCTTTAAAAATTAAAAAACAAAAACAGACAAAAAATTTGTATGTGTGTAAAATGCAATTTTCTTGAGCTTGCAGTGATCTCTGAGTCTCTGTTTTCTCATCTGTAGAAGAGAGATGATAATATCTACTTCACAGAGATTTGTAGAATTACCTGAGATGATGAACATGTCAAGATGCTAGCATAATGCTTGGCACACATTTAGCACTCAATAAGTGCTGAGACATAATATATTATGTGAAACTCTAGCTATCCTCTACCTCCTCCTCATTCCCTGGACACTAAGGAAAGAGGAGATTTGAATAATAGGACTAAGATAGCAGGCTTATTTAATAAACAAACATTTATTGAATGTCTACTATCTCTACCAGGGTTTAGTCACACAAAGATACACTCTGTTTATTTATTTATTTGTTTATCATTTACTATTTTTTAAAATTTTAGATTCAGGGAGTACACATGCATGTTCATTACATGGGCATATGGTGTAGTGGTGGGGATTGGGTCTCAGGTGGCCCCCTTCCCAGATAGTGAACAGTGTACTCCATAGGCACATCGGAGAAATTTCTGGACCCTAACTTCCCTTCCCACCTCCCCCTTATTGGTGGGGGGTGGTCCCCAGTGTTTATTGTTCTCATCTTTGTGACATCTGGCTCCCACATGTGAGTGAGAACACGTGGTGTTTGGTTTTCTGTTTCTGAGTCAGTACACTTAGGGTGATGATCTCCAGCTCCATCCATGTTGCTGCTCAGGACATGATTTCATCCTTTTTTATGGCTGCATAGTAGTCCATGGTGCATATATACATTTTCTTCATCCAGTCAATTTTTGGTGGGCACTTAGATTGGTTGCATGATTTTGCTATTGTGAATTGTGCTGCAATGAACACACAAGGACAGGTATCTTTTTTATATATTGCTTTCTTTTCCTTTTGTAGATCGTTAGTAGTGGGATTGCTGGGTCACATAGTAATTCAATTTTTAGTTATTGAGAAATCTCCAGATTGTTTTCTATACAGGTTGAACAAAGATGCACTTTATTGTTTTATTTTTATATTTTGAATATTTATATCGTATTTGTGCCACAATAGTGTTTCAGGCAATATTCAGATTTAACTTGCTGCAATGAGAAACACAAATTGGATGTAAAATATGCTCATATTTTAGCACAAATTATGAAGTTTATCAATGCCCTATTATTTTCAGCCCAATGCTTTTGTACCCATTTCTAGCCAGATTATGGTTTAGACTCTAGGAATCTCAGATCAGTTTAGGTCTATGTTCCTCAAAGATGACTTTAAAAGCTTACACTTTACACTTGATCTTTTATTTTTAAAAATTGTGATTAAATAATTTAAATGATACAAAATTCCCAATGGGGCAAAGGACTCTATTAATGAAGAAAGTAAGATTCCCTTCCCAGCCCAGAGCATCTCTCCTTGGAGGAAATCACTACGATCAGTTTCTTGTGTATCTTTCCAGAGAAATCTCATGAATTTTCACACGGGCCTATTTTTTTAAGACACGTATGATTTTATACTACATGCATAACTGCCATTTGCTTCTATTTTCCTGTTATATTTTGGTGATTTAAAAAATTAACATAGGGAGAGCAGCAGCATTCTTTTTAATGTCTGATCCCCCATATTTATTAGCATATTAGTAAATAATTAACTATATACAATATTTTATTTAACTAATTTCCTTTTGAACATAAATTTAAGTTGTTTTTAATTTTTTGCTACTAAAAATAATGCTGCAATAACTGTCCTTTTATCTACTCCCTGGGCTCTTTATTTTAAGTAGTGCTTAAATATTAATTATGATTTAATATAGTGTTTTCTGAATTAAAGTTTATTTCTTTTTTTGAGTCGGAGTCTCACTCTCGCCCAGGCTGGATTGCAGTGGCATGCTCATAGCCACCGCAGCCTTGACCTGCTGGACTCAGGCAATCCTTCTGCCTCAGCCTTCCAAGTAGCTGAAACTTCAGGTATGTGCCACCATGCCTGGCTAATTTTTTGATTTATTGTAGAGACGAGATCTCGCCAAGTGTCCCAGGCTGGTTTCAATCTCCTGGGTGCAGGCAATCAATTCTCTTGCCTCTACCTCCCAAAGTGCTGAGATTACAGGCATGAGCCACCATGTTGGGCCAAAAAGTTTAATTCTAAAATTAGATGTTATGAGTTATTTTTGTCTCAGAAATGCAATTATTTGCTTATGAAATTCTGATAATACATTCAGATGAAAAATCAACTTTTGCCCTAATGCAATACATTCTATATCTTCAACCATGTGTAATCAGTATATAAATCTGGTTGTCTTATTTAAGGCAATCCTTTCTCCTTATTATGTAGACTGAATTTCATACAAGAAATTTTGTTATACTAGAAAAGATGTTAAAGGAGAAGTGAGATGTGCTCATTTTGAGAGTCACAGATTCATAGATCTTCGGAATCACCTAGATTTTTGACCTGACCTAGCCCATTGTTTCTAAGAACAAGGTCCATAGGCAATGGGTCTGAATCGCTTGTGACATCTATTAAACATGGAGAGGGCTGAGCCCTCACCCAGACCTACTAAATCAGACTCAATAGGGCAGGAGTTCTCACCCCACGTCAGTACCTTAGAATCTCATGTGGGTACTTTTAGAAGATAACTGTGCCTGGGTCTCATCCTTAGAGATTCTGATTCAATGAGTCTAGGATGAGGTCAGGTGTTGGCATTCTTTTAAATTCTCCTGGATGATTTAATAGTATTGAATCCAGGTAGTTGTGTGTTTACCAAGCTCTGCAGAAAATTCTAATAGAGTGGTGTCTGAAAATCACTGTTGCACTGAGTGAAAGTTCTGTTGATTCAGGATATGAGATGAATAGAGTAATGACTACAAAGCCAATATTTATCAACACAAGACTAGTTTTAGATAATACTCAGCTTGGTGTGGTGGCTCATACCTGTAATCCTAGCACTTTGGGAGGCCAAGGTGGGAGGATTGTTTGAGCCTGAGAGTTCGAGACCAGCTGAGGCAGCATAGTGAGACCTTGTCTTTACAAAAAATACATGTATAATACATATATATGTATATGTATATGTGTTAGCTGGGTGTGGTGACATGCACATGTAGACCCAGCTATTCAGGAGGCTGAGGTGGAAGGATCACCAGAGCCCAGGAGGGTGAGGCTGTGGTGAGCTGTGATTGTGCCACTGCACTCCAGCCTGGGCAACAGAGTGAGACCCCTATTCAAAAAATAATAATAATAACAATAGCAATAATAATAATAATATTAATGATATACTCAAGTTATTTATACTAGCTTAGAATGGTTCTGCCCATGGCTGGAGAATGGTATTCTCTCTGGAGGTAAAAAATAAAAATGAACCTGGTACCTCTCTTGTTTCTCAGTGCATCTCAAAGTGAATGCATGTCCACATAATTTGCTTTTTTTTTTTAGACTTGCAGAGCATGATTAAATCTTATTGCAACAAATTAACAGATAAACCTGACTTGTCCTAGCTTTATGCTTAAAGATGTACTGCAGTCTGTTCTCACACATTCCATACCAATTGTCTAACAGTTATATTCTTGGAATCTATAGTGCAATTTTAAAAAATGACCCCATTTATACACTGGCTGCAACCTCTGTAATTTGACCAAAGAATAACTTTGTCTCTAGTTATTTTTTATTCAGGAGTATGGATCAAATTGTGCTAGCAAGTACTTTTTTGGCTTCTAAGCAGAAAGCAATTATGCAGAGTGAAGGCTTATTTAGTGCCAGCACTAAAGCAAGAGTTAGGCCCTTCCCTCCACGTGGGACATCTATTGACAGGAAGGGGACATGTAGAGAGAGGCAATATTGGCCCCAACTTATTGAGTATTTGCTAGATGCTGTGAAAGATGAATGATCAATCAATCAGACATCAATGTATTCGCCAAGAATGTACAGGCAGCATGATTTTTGTTATTCCCTGCAGGGTCATACATCATAACCAAAGTAAACCCTGTCTTTGGAAATCAAGTTGTTGATCAACTGAAAATCTTTAGATTGTTGATCAAATCCATTTAGTGAGTTTTTGTTATGAATGAATGCTACCCTTATTCATACTTCAAGCCATTTTAACCAGAGACAAATGCTCTTTTTCAGAATGTGGCCATTTTCTCATTGATAAGGCGATGTTAATTATAGTTATTGATTTGCTACAGTTTGGCAACAGTCTCAGGTGGCTGGCACCACCTGCACCCTGTCTCCTTCGCATGTCTGTCTCTGTGCCATCCTCCCGTGGGCCCCATCACACCCCTGGCATGGCTTTTGAATCTTGCCTTTGCATCTGCCTAGAGTTTCTCTTGCTGTTGCTTTTCCTTCTGGCTGGCTCAGCTCTGCTCAGCAATTTTCATACTGCTTATCCCAAAGAACTCTTCTTCATATCTCTAATCAAAGTTGAACGTATCTCTTGATATAGCTATAGGTGCATGTTTGCATTTACTTGCAACTTGGATTGTGGTTTGGTGGAGCAGGGTGTGCTACTTTCAGACAAAATTTTATTGCCCTCAAGCCAAAGAATTAATTGAATCCATTGATAAACAAAATTCCAGTCATCATATATTTTGCCTGCTGTACAGTTGGTCTATTTTTCCTTGATTGAAGCTGAGGCAGATGTCTCTTGCCTTTCAAGCAGAGCATTCAAATGAGGCTCTATTAGCAGAAGAACTAAAACCGTGGCATCTCAAAACTTGAAGGCAGGATGGGTTTGATGCCAGTTCTTTCTGAAAGAGAAAGCTGTGCATTCAGCATCTGAGCAATAGCTTTTTCAGGAAAAGTGCAACGTGCCTGGCTCATTTTTATCTTTGTGTTTTCCAAATGAATGCAATGAAGCCACCGGCTTCAGCAACAGCTGTTTTTTAAATTCAATGGAAAAAGTTTAAAAATCTCTGTCAACTGGAGAAATCAGGGGAGGCAAAAGGCAAAATGGGACTGAGAAAGGGATGGAATCACGTTGTGATGGTGTTGTATGGGGCACTATGTCAAACTTTTTTTTTTTTGGACCAAGAATCACGGTAAGATTTACTGGCCCTTCCATGATATGCTCTCTGATATTTCTATTCCATTCCATTCCATTCTATTCTATTCTCCATTCAATTCCATTCTGTTAGAAATGTTGGTTACAAGTCATTAAAATAATTTAAGAACCTAATAATGAATTACAACTCACAGTTGGAAAAGCCTGAAATTGACTATGGTGGAGTAAAATCAGTTTCTGGGGTAACAATGTGGAATGGAGACAGCAACACTTTTCTGTTTTATTGATCTGAACACATCTCCAGTTAGCTAAATCCTTGTCCCTAAGTTGGTATCCTATTTGCTAGTTCACTGCCTTGTACATAATGACACACAAGAAATAACACACAAAATCAGTGCTCTTAACTCCTCATCTGCTCGGGTGGCCAGGACCTCATTTGCCCTGGGTGAACAGATCTGAGGCAACTTGCAGGTAAAATCAGAGGAATTAATGGATGTGCCCTAGTGTAGTTGTTCTTAAATTTTGCTGTACCTTGGAATGGTCTGGGGAACTTTAAAAACTCCCTATGGCCAGGCTGCACCACATACCCAGTGAATCCTAATGTTAGAGGTTGGGAATCAGATGTCAGCATTTTTAAAAGATCCCCAGTGATTCCAGTGTGCAGAAAAATTTAGGGTGAACTATTGCCCTAGTGCTGTCCATTTCAGTGCTCTTAGTCTGGGTTAACAATCCTGCAGTACTTCTGGGAGCTTGTTTCAAATGTAGATTCCTAGGTCTTAAACTCCAGAAATACTGATCCCTGGGGCTGCCTAGTAACATGCAATTTAAATAAGCACCCCTGACAATTCAGTGAATGTGGTCTACAATCATACTTTGAGAAACACTGAGTGGATGGCCTTCATTTAATTCCTAAAACAGACTGTGGGGAGCCTTCACACGCTGACCAACCGAGACTGCCCATCCCCAGCAGTACTTCAAGGAGGACTGGTGCCGCCATTTTCTCTCCCGTGTAGAGCAAGTACACATAGGTGAGTCGAGTTTCACTCACAGGATGACATTCTGTCTGTTCCAGGCTCATCATGTGAAACTATAGGGGTGACTGACTCAGCCTCTAAAAGTTCAGCCAACAGAGGGAAAACTGGCACAGCTATGAATACCACCATCCCCTGGTCATCTCTCCTATAACACAGGCAGTTGGAGAGTTCAGTGACCAAGGAGCCCCAGAGCCCCAGAAGGCATCAGGAAAAACAACACACATCCAGGGCAGGAATGTTATACAAAATTCAGTTAATTTTACGAATGTTACATAAAACATTATACAACATTCATTTGATTGTACTTAGTGAGAGAAGATTACAGATTAAATGATCTGTGCCAGAAACTCAAATGGGGCAAGCCTTATAGCCAGTGCACTTAAAGTTAGAGCTTTTTTCTCAACATCCACTTGACATGTAGGGGCTTTCTTGGTTATATTAACGTCTGTTAACCATAAGTGGAACTAAAAATTCCAGTGGAGTCTCATCAGGCCCCCTTTAATGATAGAGGAAGCTCAAAAAACTTTATGTTAAGATTCTGGGATAGGCTGGGTATGGTGGCTCATGCCTGTAAATCCCAGGGCTTTGAGAGGACGAGGCAGGAGGGTCACTTGAGCCCAGGAATTTGAGGGTGCGGTTATGATTGCACACTAGCCGGGTCACAGAGTGAGACCTTGCTCTTAAAAAAAAAATTTCAGGGCTTTAAGAAAATTAGAGTGTCTTTTTCTCCAAGTTTATGGTCTTCTAACCACTCGTATGAACTACCAAACATAGACAGAAACTGTCTATTTTAGAGAGATAGAGTGCAATGCTGAGCTGTGACGTTTCACTGTAAGCATATTTGTGCTTGGACAGTGATTGACATAAGAAAAGATTTGTGTTAATTTTTACTCATCCTTGAGGACAGGGACTATCTATTCTTGCCTACAGCTGTATTCTGAGGTCCCAGCATAGTGCCTGGCATAGAGTGTACACATAATAAATCTTTGTTGGATAACCGAAGATATAATAGCTCTAGCATCAGCTGGGTAATGTTTCTTTTAGAGGAATGTATGTGATTTCCTATTACCTACCTATCTTTGTGCTTCTGGTGAATACTTTTAGAGAGAATGATTTTCTTCTCCTGATGCCTGTGAAATACTAGACAAAATGTTTTGATTCAGTATGATATCATACTATAAGCACTCAATTAAGGCCATCACTTGAATCAGCAAAGATCTGGAATTGTGTATCTGACGACTTGGAATGGGTGATATCTTCCAGGGCAGGTGATTGGAATGACTGGAATTTTCCAGGCAGATTTGTAGCCAATAGGCAAAAATAACAGAGACTATATTGCACCCTCTCTGGTAAATAACTGATGACAGACCAGTACAGGGACTTTCTGGCATAATAGACATTATCCTGAATCCGGCTGTTGTATTTATCTCTTTATAAGAGCAGAAATAAAAATCTTTTTATTTTTAATTTGAGAAATTTAACCTGGAACATCAAATCACACGTATTTCCCCAGCAGCACGCATTTTGGTCTTTTTACTTCCCAAAGTAGTATAACTTGACTGTTCAACTTAAAAGCAAGAAAAGTCCAGAGTTGAGCAAGTACACTGTGACCTAGCTCATCCAGCCCCAGTCAGAGAATGGCCAGAGGCTTCGGAAGGCCCTTGTCTTCCCTGTCTTGGCCTTCTCACTTAATTGCACCTAGCCAGCACTGAATCTATGTAGGCAAGAACCCTCCCTGAAGCAAGAGGAACTGGAGGTTATTCTGATTGCTTTAAAGCCCATTTGTTTCTCAGAGTGTGATCCAGGGACCCCTTGCCTCAGAGTTTCCAGCAGTCTGTTAAATACACTGACTCCTGGACCTCATCAAGACCTTCTGAGTCAGCGTCTCTGGGGGGGGTGGTATCTTAGGATCCAAATTTTTAGTCATATTGATTTTAACACTACCTAATGTACGCTGGAGTTTGAGAACATGTACTTTTCCTTACAGGTGATTTTTTTTTTTTTTTTTTTTGAGTTGGCGTCTCACTCCGTCGCCCAGACTGGAGTGCAGTGGCCGCTCCCGGCCACTGCAGCCTCGACCTGCTGGGCTCCGGCGATCCTTCCGCCTCAGCCTTCCAAGTAGCTGGAACTACAGGCGTGCGCTACCACGCCTGGCTGATTTTTTGATTTATTGTAGAGATGAGGTTTCGCCTGCCCAGGCGGGTCTCAAACCCGCGGGCTCAAGCAATCCACTCACCTCAGCCTCCCAAGGTGCGGGATTACAGGCTGAGCCACCGAGCCCGGCTCATCCATATTTTATATATGAGGAAAGTAAATCTCAGAGAAGTGCAGTGACTTTCCCAGGGTCACACAACTGGTGCGTGACACAATCAGCATGTAAACCTGGGCCAGGTGGCCCCTGAGTTTCTCTCACTTCTTCATGGACCACACGCACTGGGCCTCCCTGAGGTGGGTTCACCACCTCCTACAGCCCTTCCTCTGGGGACTGTGGACTGATACAGGTACAGCGCCTGCTGGGAGAGTCGAGGACAAGCTCCTGCTCCCCTGGCAGTGCCTGGAGCAGTGGCCTCGGCCATGGCGCCTGCTGGTGCTGCAGACAAACTTTCCAAACAAGGACACACCGATACCCCAGCTACGGAGGCCTAGGAGGCAGACGCACATCTCGAGCAAGCCTGGTGCAGGCAGGTGGAAAGGGCACAGCTGGCTTGGGCCCCCTTCACTCCACTCGCCTCTTTCCTCCAGAGCCTGATCTGAGAGAAAATTGGGCTTTTCATAAAATGACTTGGGTGACATTATGCACACAGAGCATCTCTGTCTCCCTCCCGACTGCACAGCCGGCGGGGGCCCTGTGTGTACGTTTTTCTTCATGCCAGAGATGGACAGAGAAGTCCTGAATTGTGCCCATCAGGAACAGGATACAGACTGGGGGCTTCTTGGCCCCTTTTGGAGGACAGGGGATCTGCTATCCGTCACGTGATGCCATAGCAAGGTCAGGTTGGAATTCGGTGTCTTGTTGCCACAGAGTCTGTCTTACGATCTCTCTCTTTTTTTTTTTGAGTCGGGGTCTCACTCTGTCACCCAGGCTGGAGTGCAGTGGCACAAACATGGCTACCACAGCCTTGACCTGCTGGGCAGGCAATCCTTCTGCCTTAGCCTCCTGAGTAGCTAGAACTACAGGTACGTGCCACCACACCAGGCTAGTTTTTCTATTTTTTTTTTCAGAGACAAGGTTTTGCCAAGTTTCCCAGGCTGTTCTTGAACTCCTGGCCTCAAGCAATCCTCTTGTCTAGGCCTCCCAAAGTGTTGGGATTACAGGCGTGAGCCACCACACCAGCTAGGGTCTTTATGAATGCTGATCAGTTGTACCTAAACCCCACAAGGAAGGGGGTAATAAGGCGTGTCCATCCCCTCTTCTATCATGGCTTGGGGTTTAGTCTTTCAGGTTTCTCTTGACCCAGAGGGGGTGTTCAGTTGGTTGGGGGCTTCAATTTTTATTTTTGGTTTATAGAGCCTCAGTTTCTTCATGTCAAATGTTGCACATGTAGCACAGACATTTTGTTAGCACTTTCCTGTTCTATAATCTGTAACTACCTAAGCTATTATTCATGAGTTTGATGATGTTCTTGGTTATTAAGGTTTTGGTTTATTTTAAAAAATCACTTGGTTAGGGGTGTGGGAATGTTTCTTTGGGAATAAAATTAATTGGCTGGTGCTTAGAATTACAGCTTTCGGAACCACACATTAGCCCAGAATTATGTTTTCTCCACCATGAAGAGAATGACACCTGATGGCACAAATGTATGGAAACCAATGCACAAAGAAGACACAGATATTAGGGGATAGATGTGACATCCAAAGCCCTTGAAGCCTGACCCTCTTGTGCTGGGCCTGATATGAGATGTTAGGTTTTTGGTTTTTTTAGTCAGGGTCTCACTCTGTTGCCCAGGCTGGAGTGTAGTGGCACGATCACGGTTCACGGCAGCCTCGACCTCCTGGACTCAGGCGATCCTTCCATCTCAGCCCCCAGTGTAGCTGGAACCATAGGTCTACACCTGACTGATTTTTCTATTTTTTGTGGAGATGAGATCTTGCTATGTTGCCTCAGCCTCCCAAAGTCCTGGGATTATAGGTGTGAGCCACTGCACCCAGCCAAGAGATGAGTAGGTTTAAAGGCTGTGTGTGTATATCTGTGGGTTACGTTTCAGAAGACATACAATTGGCCTAAATCCAAATAAAACTGAGCTGGGCCCTGCAGGCTCTGAGCACATCCATCCACCAACAGCCTCGCATAGATGGTGATGTGAGCACCACAGGGCGTGAGATGGTTTCCAAGGGTCATTCTGTTCATCTGGGCATCATCCAAGCACAGTTAAGGCAGGGCCTCCCTTGGCGCGAGGTTTCACATATGGAAACCACAGCCCCAGGCGAAGTCATGCCTTCCACGCTCGGCCTTCAGGGTGAGACACTCTGAGATTTAGTTTCATGAGTACTCCTGGGCACCATGTGTTCAGGGCTCAGTCCCTGTACCACACATTCTTCATCAACCATGGCATAAACCCAGTGGCAGCTCCACGTCCAGGCATATGGGGACTGTGTGCTCCTGGCCCTGGGGACAGGACGGCTGGCAGTGTGCGTTCTGAGGTCGCTGTTGGCCCTGGGCAAGTCCCTAGGAGGACTCTGAGAGAAAGTGGCAGGTGACTTCAGGGCGGGGTGAGCACTAGAAACCTGGGGCCCTGTGGCAAGACGTCAAGAATCCTAGCTGGGAGCAGAGCCCTGTCCCCTTCCCTCAGCTCCCGGTACATTCCCAGGGGAACAGCTTGGCAGCACGGGGCAGCCGCTCTGAGGATTTCTATGGCACCTGTCACCATGGTACCTACTTACTTGAAAAACAGCTAAAAACAGAACACGGAGAGAAGGCACGCAAGCCGCTCCCTGCAGCAACTTCCTGGTGGCTGTCACCATGCCTCGTGACAGTGCTCAAGGCCCCTTCCATGCCCTCAAGTGTCTGGTTTCTGTTGTATGAGACGCAAGCTGTCCTTGGTACCATCGGGGCCACACAAAAGGAGGCCTCGAAGCTTCCTGCTTCCCTGATGGTTGCAGGCATACGCTCCTCCAGGGCTCAGGGCTTGCTGGGGTCCCCAGCAGGTGTTTGGGGGAAGGAAACAGATTGGGACATGGAGGACAAGGGCCATGAGTGGGCCTGCGCAGACCGCCCAAGAGAGGGCCAGCGCTCGTTCCAGCACGGAGGATCCCGGGCCTTCCAGGAGCTCTCTGGAAATGTGCTTCAGGGAGAGTGAGCAGGGCAGGGTCACCTTCCACAGGGTCCCTTTAAGTTGACAGTCACCCTCTAGAGTCAGACAGAACTTGAGTTCGAATCTTGTCTCAGCCATGTGCTAGCCACGTGAGCCTCGCAGACAACCTCTCAGGGTTAAAGGTACTCATCTGCAAAACGGGGGGTGGGGTGAGTGTGCAGACCTCACAGGGACAAGCCACTTGCTGGACTTCAACCTTCACAGTCACTCCTTGGTTTTATCACCTATAAAATGGGGAGCCAGGGCATGGGGGCTTACACCTGTCATCCCAGCATTTTGGGAGGCTGAGGTGGGAGGATCGCTCGAACCCAGGAGTTCAAGACCAGCCTGGACAACACAGTGAGACAAAAAATTAAAAGTCTGCACAAAAAAATTAAAACACTAGCCAGGCGTGGAGGCATGCGCCTGTAGTCCCAGTTACTTGGGAGGCTGAGGTGGGAGGACCGCCTGAACACAGGAGGTCAAGGCTGCGGTGAACCATGATTGTGCCACTGCACTTCAGCTTGGGCCACAGAGTGAGACTCAAAAATAAATAAAAATAAAATAAAATGGGAATAAAAATGGCATGCACCTCAGAGGAGCTTCTGGACGTCCCAGGAGATAATCTACGAACAGCACCAGAGAGTGCCTGGTATGTCATGCGTACTTAGTCACACTGCTGGAGGCTGGGGCGTGGGGAGGAGGAGTTGGCCATAACATGTGGGGCCACAGGGTCACTGTCAGCCTGCCTCGGTTCTCCTGGGCCTGACATCCCATCTTCGGTACCAGTGGGGCAGGTTCTCACAGGCCCCAGGCCATGAGCAGCCCCTGCCCATTCTCACCTGCCAGTGTCCCCAGCAGAGCAGACGAAGCCTAGGACAAGCTCGTGTTCACAGCAGGTGTTGCCACGTAGAGGTGTCCTCAGCCCAGGCACTCGAGGGGATCTCATGTCCTCAGGCTGTCCTCATGGGCCCTGCCAGCGGCCAAGGCATCAGCAGCCCTAAGGGCTTCAGCCTCCTCCCCTCTGCCCACCAACCTGCTGAGTGACTCAGGATGAGTGACCTCATTGCCCTCTCCTGCCCATCTGAGAAATGGGCTGATGCCTCCTGTGGCAGAGGGAGTCTGGGAGCATTGAGAGAGAGAGAATGCCGGGAGAAATCCACTGGCTTTACTCCTGGTGGCTCTTGGCGAAGGGTTCCTTCCCTCCCAACCCCACGGAGAACATTCTAGCACTGAGTGAGCACCCCTCTTCGTAACAAAGGAGTTGCCTTTATAATAGGAGGAAGCTGGCCTGCTTCCTGAATTTGCCAGTCATCCGGCAAATGTACCTAAACTCCCAGGCTCACACAAAGCCCACGGCCCAAGCTCCCTGGCCCCGGTCAGGCCAGTCCCCAAACGCCCCCACCCCTGTGAAGGCCCCTTCCCACAAGAACAAAGCATGCCTGTTACACAGCATGCTCCTTCCTGCCTTGGCTTGTGTAATGCAGTTTTCCTGTTGTGACCCTCGTGGCTGTCCCCTGAGAGCCTCCCTCCCCATGACGGCTCCCAAGTTCCATTTAGGGGTCCATGTGCTTCCAAGGAACCAGACCCGACTCCAAGGGATGGACCACGACTCATGCCAAGCCAGTTGATGAATGCCACCTGCTGTGTGCTGGGGCTGGCACACCTGACCCGGGCGGGTTCCATCAGAGCGACTCTCAGGACGCTTCCTGACAAGGACCAGAGGTGAGCACTGTCCAGAGGTGAAGACTGGGACAGGTCCAGCCATTTCCCTGCGAGAAGCAAAGCCAGCATGTAGGCAAAGCGTGACAGGCCGATGGGCATCAGCCAGAAGAATCAGAGCTGGGCCCGGACGACATAACCACTCAGATGGCTCTGCACCTGCATCTTGTCCTGCCTCTGCACGTCAAAGTTCTAGGAGTCAACACATTCCACTTATGTTTTGTTGTCGTTTTTGAGACAGGGTCCAGGCAGGAGTGTTATGGTAACATCATAGCTCACTGCAGCCTCAACCTCCTTGGCTCAAGTGATCCTCTCAAATCAGCCTCCTGAATATCTGGGACTATAGGCATGTTTCACCATGCTCGGCTAATTTTTAAAAAAATTTCTTGTAGATATGAGGGCTCGCTATGTTGTCCAGGCTGGTCTTGACCTCCTGGGTTCAAGTGGTCCTCCCACCTCAGCCTCCCAAAGTGTTGGGACTATAGGCTACCACCCATTAATATTTAAACCAATTTGAGCTGGATTTTCTACGGCATAAGAATAAAAACACCCAGAAACTTCCCTGCAGCTCCAGGCCCCCCACATCCGGAGCTCAGTTCCAAGGTCTGTTCTTGAAGGAAGTTCTGTTCCTTCCCCTGACTCCATTTCCCCTCCATGCCCTTGACTAGGCATCAACCACATATCTAATCCTAAGAATAAACCCACTGACATCGGTTGTGTCTCCGCTCTTCCAGGGAGAGAGCTCAGGCCCCAAAAGATAGGAGCTCATCTTCTCCAAGGCTACACACTGAGTGGTGGGTGAGGTCAGGGCTGGAAGCCAGAGCCCTGTATGATATGTGGGCTCCTAATATGTTTTGGTTTATTTTCCTAAATATTAACTTAGTTCATTTCCCCAGGTGGATTATACGTTTCTTAAGTACAAGTGTTTGTCACTAAAAGGTCAACGGAACGTCCTGCAACCAGAGACACTCCATCCCAGGGGCCTGCCAAGACTCACAGTTCTGCTGAGTACTTTATGGTGTTGTTTATTTGTTTGTCTGAGTTGGGGCCTCACTCTGTTGCCTGGGCTGGAGCGCACTGGCATGCTTACAGCAGCCTCGACCTGCTGGGCTCAGTAGATCCTTCCACCTCAGCCTCCCAAGTAATTGGAACTACAGGTGCATGCCACCACACCTGGCTAACTTTCTGATGTTTTGTAGAGACGAGGTCTCGCTACGTTGCCCAGGCTGATCTTGAACCCCTTGGCTCAGGCAATTCTCTCTCCTCCACCTCCCAAAGTGCTGGGATTATAAATGTGAGTCACTGCACCTGGCCTCGTTCTGCTGCGTACTTTAAAAAGGCACTAGGCTGAGTGCGTGATACATGTAATCCCAGTATCCAAAAAACACTTCGTTGTGTTTACACTATTCTTATACCCAAGAGCTGGTGGCATTTTGCCAAGGCCTGTGAGTGGAACCTGTCTGGATTGGAAGAGGGGCTCTACCCAGAGGAACAGATGCAGCAGCGGTGACCCCTCATGTGGCCTGTGGCTGGGTGGGCAGGGCAAGGCCTCTGGGTTCAATTCCTGAAGCTATTTCTGAGGGTTATGTGCTGATCTTTTCTTTACCAAACTTCCAACTATGGGGCCTGGAGAGACAGGTTTTTTTTAATTAACTGCATAATGTGGTTTACTTTTCAACCTGACTCTGGCATCACATCACATCACAGATAAGGAGGGAAAATCCGAGTATTTTTTGACCCTGTTAAGCCGTCTCTTGGGGACTCTGTGCTCCTTTGAGGACACCTGCTCCCTCTGAAGCCGCCACCACCCCTGAAGCTTCTCAAACATTCGAGGAACTTCCTTTCAAGGCCCCTTCCCTCAGCAGCAGCATTTCTTTTGCCATTTCAACATTCCCTAGGCAGAGCAAACCTTTGAATCCACCTGTGAGGCAAGCCCGTGCTTGGAGACCTCCTGCCTTCCTGGGCTGAACCAGCATAAGCCTCACATGTAGTGATTTATGGTTTTGTGTAACTGCTGTTGTTTCCTAAGAAGTATGTCACCAAGCTGCAATTCATCCACCTTGGGCACAGGCCTCTCGGGATGGTGCCATGAGTCAAGGTCACTCACATTGGGTTCAGAACTAACCTTCTTAAATGCTGCACATGGCTTGTCATCTTTCTTCAACACTTGTTCTTTCTCTGCTATTTTCCTCCTTTGCTGAGCCTGGACCAGTGGCTGGCCCCACGGTTGTATGATACCCCCCCCGCCACTCGGTGGACCATTGCTAACCCCACCCAGGGGCCAAAGAAAGTCAGAGAAGTTAAAAAAAAATCTTCCTCTAGGTGGGGAGAACTTTCCATCCCATTCCTCGGCAAGCACAGATTTACTGCCAGAAAGCCAGCTCATGCCAAGAAGTGGAGGCAGCCAGGTGGCTCCATTTCCTTGCAAATTTATTGTATTTAGCTCATGCCTAAGCCTTCTCTTTTTGTCTCTGCTCAGCATGCCTTGAACATGTCAGATCTGACAGCCTGAGCGCTGGGTCTGACTTATTAAAAATAGGCAGGGGTGTGGTGGCTCACACCTGTAATACCAGCATTTTGGGAGGCTGAGGCGAGAGGATTGCCTGAGCCCAGGAGTTCAAGACCAGCCTGGGCAATAAAGTGAGACTCTGTTTCTAAAAATAATTTTTTTTTTTAATTGGCCGGCTATGATGGCATGTGCCTGTAGTTCCAGTTACTTGGGAGGCTCAGGTGGAAGGATTACTTCGGCCCAGCAGGTCAAGTTTGTAGTAGTCTTGAGTGTGTCACTGCACTCTAGCCTGGGCCACAGAGTGAGACTCCAACTCAAAAAAAAAAAAATTGCCAAGGGCTCTATTGGGTGGCTAGCATGCACTTTCAATCAATATGCAAAATTGTTCCTTGGAGCAGCGAGAACTTCCATTAGGTGCGGAGTGCTGTCCAATACCCACATACACTGGCCCAGAGTCTTTGTCAGGAAAGAGGGGTGTCATTCCTCTACAGGCAAATGCACTTGAGGTGCACAGATATGGGTGTAGGTGGGGACTGACAGGCCTGGGGGAAGGGAGCGCTAAGACATCCTTGACTTCATCACCCTCTTCTGACCTGCCCTTGGATTCTGAGAAGGACAGGATGCCCAGCAGGTGGTCCTCCCAGAAGGAGTCTTCTGTGACTGGGCAGTTTCATCCTCCTACTGGATGCAGTTCAGTTTCTATTTGGGACGGGTGTTCTCAGGGTGTAGCCCTCAGGACACCTGCGTCAGGATCCTGGAGCACGTGTAAAAAAGCAGATTCCTGGACCCATGCCATTCCTCCTAATTAGATGGCACAAAGGATCAGGAGCCCTGGGCAGCGGTGAAGACACAGGTTTTAGAGTTAGATGAATTTGGACCAACTTCCAAGCTCCAACTACCCACTTCCTGTGGTTCCTGGGTGGGTCATTTTACCTCTCTGGGTCTCCCTTTTACCACCTGTGCAAAGCCAGTGCTGGACTGTCAAGGCACGTGGTTGGTTAAGGATGAAATGGAGTAACACTTGCTTAGCATCGCCTGGCATAAACGCTCACTACACAATGACTCTTTATATAACACCTACATGCCAACAGTCTTGGGACCCTACAAGAAATAATAGGCAAAGCTGGCCATCACAACACACATGAAGCTCCTGACTAGTACCGTCCATGGTAAGGACTTTGACAAGTCTACAGAGCAGCAGCCAGACCTGAAGATTTGCTGAGCCATTTGAAATCCACCAGGATTCATATCCGAGCCTCAGCAATGGGCCAGCCAGGAGAGGCAGCAAGAGAGAACCTTGGGGAAGTTCTGCTCTCTGATCCCAGCGTCTAGTGTTGTGGACACTTGCACAGGCATGTTCAGGCTGGTCCTCATTTTAAGACATGGCAGCTATGCTGGGTAGAGATGTGGCAGCATGAATTACTAGAAGGTGACAGCTATTTATCAGACTCAACTTTCATGAATCATTTACTTCAGGAAATCACAAAAGCAATGCCATATTGTGGGAAACAACACAATGTCAAGGAGTTGTAGACGCTGGAGATAGGCTAAACCAAGCTGGAAAATGTTTTTCTATGACTTGTGAGCTAAGAACAGTCTTTACTTTTTTTTTTAAGTTGGAGTCTCACTCTGTCACCCAAGCTGCAGGGCTCAGGCAGTCCTTCTACCTTAACATCCCAAGTAGCTGGGACTACAGGCATGTGCCACCATGCCCAGCTAATTGTTATGTTTTGTAGAGAAGAGGTTTTGCTATGTTTTCCAGGCCGCTCTCAAACTTCTGGACTCAAGCAATCCTCCCACTTTGGCCTCTCAAAGTACTGGGATTACAGGCATGAGCCACTGTGCCTGACCAGTTTTTATATTTTTAAAGGATTGTGAAGGAGGTGGAGGAGGAGAAGGAAGAAGAGAAGGAGGAAGAGGAGGAAGAGGAAGAGGAAGAAGAAGGGAAAGAGGAGGAGGGGGTAAGGAAGAGCAACAGTGCGATGATTAATTTTGTGTGTCAGCTTGATTGCATCCCAGGGTGCCCAGATATTTGGTTAAACATCATTTCCAGGTGCAGCTGGGAGGTGTTTAGAGTGAGCTCAGCATGAGATTCAGTAGACTGTGTGAAGACCCGCCATCACCAACGGCCGTGGCCATCATACAGTCCACTGAGGACCTGAGTAGAGCGGAGAAGCAGGGAGGGAGAATTCACTCTCTGCCCGACTGACTGAGCTGGGACTTTGGTCTCCTGTTCTCGGACTGGGATCTGTACCCTCAGCGCTCCTGGTTCTCAGATCTTTGGAGGCGGACTGGAATTTCTATCCCTGGATTTCCTTGTCTCCAGCCTGCGGTTGGCAGATAATCAGACTTCTCAGCCTCCATAATCCTGTGAGCCAATTCCCCATCCTAAATCTCCTGAGCTATATCTCTCTCTCCTGTAGGTTCTGTTTCTGTGAAGAACGCTGGCTAACACACAGAGGGGCTCGTGTCCGTGGAGCTTCCAGTATCTACCGTCTGGTCCTTTACGTGGTTTGCTGAGCAACTTCTCGGGAACTGACCATTTTTTTAGCATGTGGTCTCTAAGATCACTGTGACTCCAAGTCAGACCCCATCCGGACACAGAGCCCCACAGTGACTGCTGCATCACCAAGTGAGCTGATGCCACGATCCACTCTTCTGGTTCACAGGAACACAACCTCAGTCCCCAGAAAATTTATTGGAATCAAAGAAAACTCTCAGGGCCAAAAGAAGACGAAGACAGAACCAGATAGGAAAGTGATGAGCCAATCTAACTTATAAATGCGGGAGAAAATTAATATCACTTAATATCTGTCCGTCATAAAATTCTGATACATGCTACAACAATAATAAAAACTCAATTCATTTGAATTAGAGCTTGATAAAGAACGTCTAGCAAGGTTAAAAAAACAAAAACCTCTACCACACTTAATGGTGAACTATTGAAAGCATTCCCTCTAAGATCTGGAGCAAGGCCCAAGAACTCCCAGTGTCACATGTTGTACCAGGCCATGTAGCAGAACAAGAAAAAGAAAGCAAATAAAAATGTGTGAGACTTGGGAAGGAAGAAAAAAAACTTGCTGATGTTACAACTGCCTACATGGAAAACCCAACATTATCTACAACTAAAGTATAAAAATCAGCAAGAGATCTTAGGAAGGGTTAAATATGTAGACGTCCATTGCATTTCTGTTAGACCATATGATTTTAAAAGATACCATCTATAATGACACCACCAAAAATCCAGTAAGTCTAACAAAACATGGAAGACTTTTATTGAGAACATTGTCAAACTTTACTGAAGGACATTAAAGAAGCACTAGCAAACGGAGAGATAGCATGTTCATGACAGAAAAACACCATGTCATGAATATATCAGAGCTCCTCAATGCGACATATATGTTCTAGAAAATTCCAGTCAAAATCTTAACAGGTTTTTATTTTTATTTATTTATTTTCTGAGAAAGCAGGATTTATTGAGCGAACAGAAAAGCTTCCACAGTGGAAGGGGACCCAAGGAACATCTCAAAGCAGGTGAAGTGGGGACCAAAGGGAGGCCCAAACTTTACCTGTACAATGGTCACTTGTATACCTAATCCTGAATGGTACCCCACATGTTTCAAATTTTAAAAAGGAGCAGAACAAGCTGATTCAAATACTTCTATGGAAGAGTAAAGGACCAGGAAATAGCCAATCACTTCTAAAGAAGAGCAACAGACAGCTGCGTATTGGGGTGAGGGACCTGTCCTCTACCGGATATTAAAACTTATAAAACCATAGTAATTCAAGTCAAGGGAAAGAACTCCTACCACTCAGCGACAAAAAGCAAATGAACAGTCCAATCAAAAGCTGCACAAAGTACTCAAGTGGACGTTTTCCAAAGAAGCTGTACAAATGGCCAATAAGCCCATGAAAAGATGCTCAACATTACTAATCATTATAGAAATGCAAATTAAAACCACAATGAGATACCACCTGACACAGATGAGACTGGCTATTGCCAAAAATAGAGTTAAAAAATAAATATTGGTGAGGATGAGGAGGAACTGGAATCCCTGCTATTGCTGATATAAATGGAGCATGATGTAGCCTTCTGTGAAAACGTTGCTGGCTGGGGTACAGTATGATACTCTATGGGTTCTTTAACTTACCACAGAAAGGAATTTCAGAGTGTATCAAATAGTTTTAAGACAAGATTTATAAGAGGGTGTTGGCATGGGCATCTGGAAAAACCGCACTTCAGCTTTTGACAAGAAGCTTGATCTACTATACAATGATGATTATTCTAACCATGAGCTAAAGGGTGGGCTGCAAGTATCTGGTCCTGTTTTGATGACTACCTCTCCACTTTTCATGAGCTAAAGAAATGGGTTTTTCCTGAATGCCAATTTGCCTTTGACAGGGAACTTGATAGACTTTTGCAGTGGTTATTATGCTAACCTTGGCTTCCCTGGCAAGTCCACATTTCAGCTCACAGTGTGGTCAGTTCTTGTGTGCCATGATGGAGAAATGTCTGAATGCCTACTCTATTTTAAAACTACTTCCAAGAAACTTAC
>CAUYQG010039671.1:0-11670 GCA_963574415.1 Tarsius wallacei | reverse complement strand
GCCACCACAGCCTCGATCTGCTGGGCTCCGGCGATCCTTCTGCCTCAGCCTTCCAAGTAGCTGGAACTACAGGCACGCGCTACCATGCCTGGCTAATTTTTGATTTATTGTAGAGATGAGGTCTCGCCAAGTTGCCCAGGCAGGTCTCGAACCCGCGGGCTCAGGCAATCCACTCCCCTCAGCCTCCCAAAGGCGTGGGATTACAGGCTGAGCCACCGAGCCCGGCTCCATGTTTTCTTAATAGCATTTCCCTAGTGGGTCAGCAGGAGAAGTGACTGATGATTCTTGGCCATTCTGACCCTTAATAGATTTGGGGGGAACGTGCTGAGGATTTCTTAGAGCTCTGTCTCTCCCCCTCAAGGGAGCCGAGAGATCCAGAATTATAGCAATCATTCACATTGTAAAAGCCTCATGGAAACAAAACCAACTCCAGATTGAAGTAGGCTCAAATTATCTGATACACCATATAAGGGTCCCAGATACATGAAAAATAGTTGCTTGCATGCTATATACATACATGCTCATGAAAGTGTTTCACTGGTCATATACATACATGCTCATGAAAGAGTTTCACTGGTCATTAGGCTAGATATAGGGGCCAAGACTGACTATTAAATCTTGAAGCAAAAGCAAGGAAATGTTTTTGGTTGGTCACATTTCTGAACTTTTGCTGACTGGGATACTTTTCCACTCTTAGTCATCAACCCAGCTCCTTCTGGTTGGAGGACGCAACTGAGAGGAGGGGGTTGGCAATACGAGTCTTGGATCTAATTTGGCCCAAGAGGCAAGTAAGAAAAAGTTTGAAAGCCAATCTATAAAACAGTGGTCAGAAGAAAAAAGTTCAGGGAAAACCAAAAGCAGTAACAACTGAATTGGGGGATATGGGAGACCAAAGAACTGCAGGTCACCAAAGAGCCGCAGATCAATATGACCATCCTGGCAAGGGCCAGAGAAAGAAGGTAAGAGTGATTTCCCCAAACAGGTCAGATGCCAGGAAGCAATGAGGGAATCCCTCAATCTGGTCTAGTTTTCAGAGGGAAATGGGTCCCAGGAGACAAAAAGGGAACCTTGCACAGGGTAACTTTCCCTTTCACAGGAACTTTATCAATTCAGGAGACAGGGCTCACTTCCCAGGCCCCAAAATAGTTTTTTGGTTTTTTAAAAATTTGCATTAACAAATACAGCTGCACAACTTGGGCACTTGCCATCAATGTCTGGATCTTAAGCTTAAATGCCTAAGAACCTGCATTTGAACAAGCACCTCTGGTAAGTCCCATGCAGCTGTTCAAACCACACTTGGAGAAACACTGTGCGACTGGGTAACTCCCTGACACTTCTCTGCCAGCTGAGTTTTTCAAGGTAAGTATTCCCCTAATTCCCTCATACTCCAGAAAAACCTAGAGCTCTGCTCCTTGGGGATTCTGCTTTAGTAAGTTTAAGGTGTATTTTTAACAAATCTGAGCAATTCTAATGGGTAGCTAGGTTTAGGAACTATGAATCTCAAAAGCCTTGTTCTCAAATCCTTGAATTTACAGGGTTGGTTTGCATAATGGACCCCTGTATTTTAAAGCAGAAATTCCCAACTTTATGAAATTCTCCTTTCACCAATTCTCCTTTCTACCAATCTGATATACCAACGCATGTGTCATACAACCCCCAACTTAGAAGGGTAGTACATGGGAACACTGTCACTAGCAATATGAGAACTGAAGCAGCAAAGCTACCTGAGGACAGTAGTTGGATTAGATGAGCCTTCTGGTAAAATCCCTATTAGTCGAACATTTGGTTGGGATGATCTAACCCAACAAATGTAGTGTTGCGCTTTCCTCAAACTGGGGACCCAGACACTAGCAAGAAAGTAGTCAGAAAGCATTGTGAACAGAGGTAACATGTGGCTACTACTAAGAGCTTACTATGTAAGTATGTTGTACTAGATCACTGGCCACAGGCAACTCAGAGTAAACAGATCACCAGAGTTCCTCATAAATACTTACAGATCTTGGCTCTGTTTCATCCGGTGAAAGTCCTTCAGGATACCCATCATGTCTGCAAAGCTGCTGGCCTTGGACAGAGAGACGCAGTCATCCTCTTCAGACGAGCTGCAGGTAGCTTTGTGTTCTGGTTTGCAACATTCAGGGCTGGCAGAACAAAGCAGGGGGACTGATGGAAGCTCGGGGACCTCTACCTCTGTCTCTTCGGTGATGTCACTAATGACAAAGGAAGTTGTAGAGTGGAATGAGGATCCAAAACAAGGTAAGGGAGAAGAGACATTTGAACTTCCTGGAGATAAGAAATCTGGCGTTAATGAAGCCGAAGCTGAAAGAGAAAACAACAAGCATGGATGGACATTGGGGCTAGAACACAGCAGCAATATCTACCCACAGCACTGCCTACTGAACATTTCCTGGGCTGACACCATGACATTCTGGGAGAGCCACAATGGTATCTGTAGCCAGTATAGGGTCTTTCCACTTGTACTTCTCACTTAGGGGCTCAGGAAGATGTAGCACTGGGCTCTTCCAGTGTTCCTAGGAGGGCAGGAAAACCCAGCCCATAAAGGCCTTGGTTCTCTTATTTGAGTTAGAGTCTCAATCTGTCACCCAGGCTGGAGTGCCTGCTCACAGCCACCCCAGCGTCAACTGGCTGGGCTCAGGTGATCCTTTCACCTCAGGCTTCCATGTTGCCGGAACTACAGATGCACACTACCACGCCTGGCTAATTTTTTGATTTATTGTAGAGATGAGGTCTCATCAAGCTGCCAGGCTGTTCTCGAACCTGTGGGCTAAGGCAATCCCCTCACCTCAGCCTCCCAAAGTACTGGGATTACAGGCTTGAGCCACCGTACCCAGCTGCCTTAGTTCTATAAAGCTCCCATTCCACAGTAGGCTATGGAGTGACAACCCTGTCTTAGTTCAAAGCAGCAGGGACAGAGACAAGGTATGAATTTGTCTTTTTCTCTAATCAGGCTAATGCTTTTGACTTTGCTCTTTTGAATTTTGCTATTAACTAAGACATATTCTGAGCAAAACTAAAATGGTGACAGGCCTCCCAAGCTTCCCAGATTTCAGTGGAGAATTTCATTTTCTACATTGCTAAAGAACACTTTTCGATTTTTCATAAAACTACTTCTGCTTGTCTCTTAGATGACAAAAAAGTATCCAAGACTATAAATGGGAAATTTTAGTGTAATTCTTCCATAGAACTCCATGTGAGGCGATTAAATACATGAAGATTTCAAAGAACACCATGATTTTCATGTGTTCTACCAACTAGTAAGTTTGGAGCTATGACTCTGAGTCAATGCAGAGTGAAAACAATGGAAGGAATATGAGGATAAACCCTGAGCATCTTGGGAGCGATCTGCCTGTTGGATGTCCCGTCTCTGATCAAGGCAGATGCCCATCCATTTCCAGAAAGCTGGAGGGATGGAAAGGTGATCTCTGGTAGAAACGATAAGGAAACAGGTACTTATTTCTCATACTGAAAAGGAAAGCCACTGTGGACTTATGAAAGATAGAATCTTAAAGACACTTGGAAGAGGGTGTTGGTTTTTGTGGCTAAGGGAGGAGATTTTGTTCCTAACTATTCAGCTCCAATGGTGGCAGAAATCATCTAAGAGGTACTATAGGCTAGCCAGGCTTCAGGACAACCCCTAAGCCTAAGTACCCCTGAACCAAGAACCACCATTTTCCTTACCCCTATCCTGCCTAAAAGCCAGGGGAGAAGGGACAGCATGCTATATCCTGGCCCTGGCTCAGGGGCTCCTACCTGCATCAGCTGCCACTATCTTGGCAATCTGGCTACGCAGGTGGCTCAGCTCATCCTGCAGCTCAGTGGTGCGGCTTAGGGCTGGCAGGGCTGGCTTCTTCAGGGCCAGAAGCCTCTCCTCAGACCCACGTAGGTTGGGCACTGAGGCATTGCGCTGCATGACAATCAGAGGGCTGGGTTTCCAAGTGTGCCTCAGAGGGCGTGTATCACTCCTGGACCAGAAAAAGACAAGTATGTCAGTCAAAGACCGCTGGCCTCTGTACCCCTTCTAAAATTCCTTCCCCCACTCATATAAGAGTAGCACAGTCAGGTTCTGCTTCCCTCCCGGCCTACAGTTCTCGTTCCTATTGGCCTCAGCCTCTCACAAGCACCCTCTTTGCCTGCTACGTCTTCTGGGAAGAAGCTCCCCATTCCCTAGCAGCCTAGCCACTGCCTCAGCTACCTGACCCGGGCATACGTCTCCTCTTCATCTGCAGCGATCCAGGCGATGTCAGCCAGGGTAGGGACTGGGGGCACATCTCTCAAACACAGGTCAGAGATGTTGGGCAGGGTCTATGGGGAAGCAAAATTTATCAACATTTACTGACACCATGACAAGCCAATCAGAAACTTCACAGTACATAGGAGGGGCACCTGATCCAGCAATGAGTGTCAGGAATGCTTCCTAGAAGGGGCAGAAGGGCTGGAAACAGATTGAATAAGAGGCCAGATACACGATTCCGTGGGATTACAAATAGTTCAGGGTCTTCAGTGGGACTGGCTTGAGTCACCTTTTAATAGAGATGGCTACTGTCTAAAACCATCATGCCCTCTGGTGAAAATACAGGTGCAAGGTCATCAACAACCTGTTACAGCATCAGGAAATTTTTCCTGACTAGATATTTATATCACTTTTATAGCTAATTGGGACCTACATTGTTACAGCAATGTTTTTACCTGATAATTTGAATATATTTAATTTAAATAAAATGTAATGATTAATTATGCAGAAGGAACCGTAATAGGATTTCTTAAAATAACCCCTCAACCCAAATGAACAACGACCAAGGAACAGAGATGTTGAGAAACTATGTTAAGTGAAAAAAGGAGGATTCAATCACATGTTGACTGATTACAATAAAGTAAAAAACATACATCTAGAAAAAGAAAGGGGGCTGGGCATGGTGCTCACACTTATAATCCCAGCACTTTGAGGCCAAGGCAAGAGGATTGCTTTAGCCCAGGAGTTCAAGACCAGCCTAGGCAATATGGTGAGACCTTGTTTCTACAATAAATCAAAAAATTAGCCAGGCATGGTGGTACACGCCTGTAGTCCCAGCTACTAGGAAGGCTGAGGCAGAAGGATCGCCTGAGCCAGCAGGTCAAGGCTGCAGTGGCTGAGCATGCCACTACACTCCAGCCTGGGAAACAGAGTGAGACTCTGACTCAAAAAAAGAAAAGAAAAAGAATAGGCCTGGTGCAGTGGCCTGCACTTTAGAAGGCTGAGGCAAAAGGATTGCTTGAGTCTAGGAGTTCAAGACCAGCCTAGGCAACATACTAAGACCTTGTCTCTACAAAACGGAAGAAAATAAGCCAGTCATGATAGAGTGCGCTTATAGTTCCAGCTACTCAGGAGGCTAAGGCAGAAGGATCACTTGAGCCCAGGAGGTTGAGGCTGAGGTGAGCCATGATCTTGTCACTACACTCCAGCCTGGGTGACAGTGAGACCCCGACTCAAGAAGAAAAAAAAAAGGAACTACATTAAGACATTAATAGTTACTGTGTCATGACTATGTGATTACAGGTAATTTATTTTCCTCTTTTATAATTTAGTATTTTTATATAGTTAAATTTAAAAAATAAATGAGCCAGGCATGGTAGCAAATGCTTGTAGTCCCAGCTACTCAGGAAGCTGAGGCAGAGGTATCACCTGAGCCCAGTAAGTTGAGAATGCAATGAGCCATGATCATGCCTCTGCTCTCCAGCCTGTGTGACAGAGTGACCCACTCAAAGAAAATAAGATAAAAATCAGTATGGTTCCTCAAATAATATTTAAGGTAATCTAGAAATAATTAATATAAACACACCTACACAAGAGTTAAAGTCAACTCTTCCTGCTACAGATTGTGTGGTAGATGTATCAGAGGTTAACGTCCACACTTGCTTTTTAAAATAGAGACAAGGTCTTGCCATGTTGCACAAGCTAGTCTCAAACTCCTGGGCTCAAGCCATCTTCCTGCCTTAGCCTCCCAAAGTTCTGGGATTACAGGTGTCAGCCACCATGCCTAGCCAGCTCCTGCATTTAGATGGGGAACCTGGGACTTAAAGGAGTTAAGTGATATTTCAAGATCACTTCCACTAAGCCAGGAGCTATCGCTAAAATGGACCATTTAGGGGAAACCTCCTTTTGCTTTCTTAGATTAGCTGTTCGTGTTCCTTTGCTCTTAGCAATTAAATGAGTTAACACATATAAAGTACTTACCACAGTGCCTGATACACAGTATGTGCTCTGTAAATTTTAGCTAGTATTACTAATACTACTCACATATTACTGCTCTATGGGAGCCTGTGCTCAATTGTCTCTGCCCAGCATCTAGCCAAAGGACTAGGCAAGTGGGGGCGGGGCAACCTCCACAGAGCCAGTCACATTCATTTTCCTGACGCTTCTGAGGCAGCTAGGACTACATCCTGCCCAGCCCTTTAAGCAGTACTGGATCATGGGACAGCTTTTCCCAGCCCCCAGACGCACACACCTCCAACTACATTCCCAACTCTAATACCAACCCTGACACCTCATTGAACTCCAGACCCGTTCCTACACAGACTTTGCAGTTTAGCATCTTATAGACAAATTCGGTTTCTTCATTTCTGTTTCTACCTGGGCCCATGCCCCTTCATGCACATATTTGTCTCCTCTGTAGACAGAAAGCAGAAGTATGTATTTTGTGTTGCAGTTCCCCAAATGCACACACTCTAACCATTTAGCTTGGAGCTGGTGCTTAACCTTTAGTTCCTAGAGGGAGGCAGCTAAGACTAATAAATGCTACTTAGCTACTACAGAAGGGGGTCTCAGAGACCTGGGCCAGGGAGGAATCTCTGCTGCAGTGGGTGCTAAAGGATCCCTAGAAACGGAGGTAAGACAAGTAGCTCAGTAAAGGAGTACCCAGATTGGCTAGAAGGATGAGGCTGAGGAATTATGGCCTCAGAGAAACGCTGATAACCGTGGAGCCGGGCATGGTGGCTCGTGCCTGTAATTCCAGCTACTTGGGAGGCTCTGGCAGGAGGACTGCTTGAGCCCAGGAGTTTGAGACCAGCATGGGCAACACAGTGAGACTCTGTCTCAAAAAAAATTAAAAAATAAATGAAAATAGCTAAGTGGCTAACTCTTAGGGCTGGTGAAGAAAAGCAGAGCTTAACCAGTCACAATACTCAGTATCCCACGTGGGGACCCACCAGGTTGCAGGCAAACACCATAGCACAGACAAAACTAGTCTGGAGATTTAGTTCAGTAAGGGCCTTTGGCTTGCTCTGATAAACTGGATGGCTGGAGCCTGATGAAATTGGAGTCACAGAGGCAACAATGATGTATGATTATTAACTTATAAGCAAACTGAAAGTCTGATTGTTTTAGTCACAGGTTTGTGTGCAGTCAGAAAGGCAAAGGGACCAGGATCCATTATAAGCACCTAAAAAACATTTCTTGACAAAACGAAAAAGTGACCAGGAAACCACCTGCCTTGGCAATGTCAAGGGGTCTGGGACATAGAAGCAGTACTGTCCTCTCACTCTCTGAGCCTCTACTTTCCTTGCCCTTCTAGCATACTCACCTCAAAGGATGCCCGGGGACACGGCTTCAGGGGTAGGTTGGTCCCGATTCTTCTTACCACACTTCGAGCAGCCCCATGAGGCTTGTTTTGCCAGATCGGAATGGTCTAGAGCAAAGAGAGACAGGGACAGCCACAACCTCAGAGACAGTGAGTCCAACTACTGTCCCTGTCCTTTCCTCTCTAGCAAGGAGACTGAATTCCCCAGTCCTAGGGATAGGGCACTCTCTGGGTGTACGTGAAGCCTCAATTATGAGTGAGTATAGGTTCTCCAGTTGCCAACCTTCACCTTGGCCAGCCACCCAAGTGGACACCTGCTGCTGCTAAGACAGTGTTGGGAGGGCCAGTGAAGGGGTGAGGAAGAAGCTGTGTATAGAGCTTGTCCAGACTTTCCTCCCCTCCCTCTGTATGGAAAGGCAGAAACAAACTACACTGGCTCCTGAAGTGCCCCAAGATCATAGCTTGTTCTTCCGGGGTGGGGTAGGGGGTGGCTTTGTTCCAATTCCAGGACTCTGGAGACTCTCTGAACCTCATACAGTACTTCAGATGCAGTGCTCAACCTTCCCTACCACCCCCCTGCCCTGGGAACACCCCTTACCACATTGGCTTCCATTCCCGACATTTCAACTTGGAGAACAAGGTGGCCACAGGGCAGCTCGGAGAAACGGGAGACGTGACTCCTTCATATCAGGCCATCTAGAGGAACTCCAGGTTTCCCTTCCTGCAAAACAGTTCCCACAGTGGGGACTCAATGGTCACCACACAAGCCCCACAAAACCAGCCATAAGTAGCACCAAGGCTTCTCTGATGTTTCACAGGGGAGAAAACTAGCCTAAGAGGCTGCTCTCACCCAACACTGGGTGAGCTTGGCAAACATGGGAAGCCTTCCTGGGCCCTAAGGTTTCCTGAGGCAAAACTTCTAAATTGAACTCTTTGGTAGCTGCAAAAGTCACTGGAGAGCCAAACTATAGGTACTATCTGACCCCAGGATTCATTCTTTAAGATGAGATGAAAAGCACAACATGTATGCCACTCCCATGTAGCAGGGGATTGGGGGGGGGAAGATCAGAGAGAACAAACAGCCAGCTTTTGCCAATCTCAGTCTCCCTGGCTATGGAGAAAGGACGTCAAAATGTTATCCTGGCTCAGCCACCTACTGGCTTTGTAGTCTTAGGCAAGTCACTTAACTTTTCTGAATACTGGTTTCTCCATTTGTAAAGGGGCAAGAAAAGTTACCACTCTAGGTTGCCTTAAGGATCAATGAGTGCAATGGGGGATTTTTAAATGCTTAGTGAACTGTTAAAACGACACAGATGGGTGCAGCAACTGACTATTCACAGCTGCCCTTGCATGGTGAGCAGATGCTATCAGGGAGCTCATTCATTCCTTTGTTCATCAAACACCAGTACCCACTTGTGCCAGGCCTATAGGGGCTATGGAAGGAGTAATTATCCTCTCACAGAACTCTTGGTCCAGCAGAGACACAGGACATGAATACATTCTTCTAGCAAAGGCTGAGTGTTGCTACTTAAAAGAGGCACACTAGGCAGGTGCCAGATGAGTGCAGTGCTCGGGCCCTAAGGCCCTGTGGTGAGCTCAGAGAAGTAGGAAGGGAAGAAAAACAGCAGCAGGAGTACAGGTGCAGCACAGGAAGGTAAGGGATATGTAAAGAAGAGCAGAGTATGACAAGGCTACAAAAGGGAATCAAGTCACAAAGGCTAGGGATGCCTAGATGAGAAGTATTGGGGAGCCTGGGACAGGCTCCAGCAGGGCCCGGACTGGACTGATAAGCAGCTCTTTCTGGAGGACTCCCTTGGAGGGGCCCTCTTCCACCCTTGGGAGAGGAGGTGTCACTCACTTTATGACACTCGGGGAAAGAAAGCTGGAGAGAGGAAGGGATCATTTGATGGCCACACCAGGAGAAAGCACTTAAAGTCTGGCCCAGGTCCCACTGCCTCCTGCATGGGCTCCGTTCAAGCCTTTTATCCAGATCTCTCTGTGCTAAATGTCAGTGCCGGCCACAAGTTCCACGTAGAGGTGCTTCCCTGGGTTTCTCACCTCAGGCATTTCGGCCGCTTCCTCTCCGACTTGATCTCCAGGGACTCAGCGGGCCTAACCCTCACTCAACAGCCAGGGGAGCTTCCCGAAACACACTGCTCATCACATCGCTCAAAAGTTTACGACTGGCTTGCCAGAGCCTACAGGATAAAACCAGGCTCCGTGGCCTAGCCTGCAGAGCCTTCTTTCTCTGCCCTCTCCAGAACACACGCCCCCAGCGCCGGGGCTCCACCCTCCACACCAGCTTCCCACCTCGGGGCCCTTGTCCACGCTTTTCGCCCGGTCTGAAACGCCGGCACCCCTCCACCAAGCTCATTCTCAGCCACGCCTCAGAGCTCAGCTCAAGCATCATTCGCTCCCCGTGGGTCAGGTCCCCTCCTGTGCGCCCCGCGCTCCCGGCTTTTCCTCCGGAGTTCTATCGCGAGAGGAGCTGGATCGCGGGGTGACCTGCGGCCCGCCCGGAGGGCCGGGGCTGCCCTGCGCATAGCGCGGCGACCTCCCAGGACCCGCCAGCACTTGAGCAAGCGCTGAATCAAGAAATGAAGAGGGAACCCCCTCGAGTGTCACTGGCTGGGGGGAGGCTCTTCCCCGGCTCGCTGGCAGCCCCGGTTGGTTCCTGCCACCCCCGCGCTCCCACAGCCCCCCGCGAGCGGCTGTCATGGTCTGTTGACACGCGCGTCCCTTGGGAGACGGAGCTCCTACGGAGCAGGGCTTCCGCTGTCCGGGTCCCGGGCGCCCCAGGAGGCCGCGGCGCTGGGAAACTTTGCGGGGCGCACCGGCGGGAGCCCCGCGCGGACCCCCGAGGGTCCGGACAGCTGCGCCGGGAGAGGCCGCTGCGGGGACATGGCCCGGGACGCGCCTCTCCTCCCCCGCCACAGCCGACCTCCCCGGGGCCAAGGTCGGTCACGTCCTCGCCGGCTGCCCAGCAGCGCCCAGATCCGCAGGCCCGGCACCCCAGGGCGCGAGGGCCTCCGAGCCGGGCCCGGTCTCAGAAGGCGCGGAGGACAGCCCGGCCCGCCGAGTAGTGAGGCCGAAACGAGACGCGTCTGGTCTGGCTCAGCCCTCGCTTGCTGGGTGACTCGGACGAGCAACTGCCCTTCGGGGACTCAGTTTCCCCTGCCAAACGAGGCTGACAACAGCGGCTCCCGCGAGAACTCGCGCGGAAACGAGAGCCGTGGGATCCGCACAGCGCCTAGACCCGCAGGCCTCAGTCTACCGCCGGGCGGGAAGGCCGCGCTCGCGCCTCCAGGGCTGCCCTGGAACCTTTCTCACCTCAGACTCGGGCTCCAGGACTCTCTCACCTCACGGCCCCTCCTACCACAGTGGGCCGCCCAGCCTCAACCGCCCTCACTTCCGCTGACCCGCCCCCCGGAAGCGATCCTTTGCAGCTGCGCACGGAGCCGCGCCTCCTCTGGAGGCGGGCCTAGCTCTTATGGGCGGGGCTCTGGCGACGGCACGCCCTGATCCCGCGGGAGGCCACGCCCCCTTTCTGTATCCTGCCTCCGCGGAGGTCTGCGCTCTTCGAGATCCTTGAGTCCGGATTCGTGGCGTCCCCTTCTCGTTGCTCTCCACGTTTAGTGCCATGCGACCTCTGGAAGCCGAGATCTGACTGTGTAGCCGCTCGGCCCCTAAAATATGCGGTGTCTGCTGCCCCCACCCCCAGTGCAAACTTAGGAATCCTCACCCTGGCATTCAAGCCTCGGAATCCGGCGCTGACCTTGCCTCGTCTTGCCTTGGTCGCCTTCAAAGTTCATGCTTCCCAGACAAGCCCCTCTACAAAGTCTTCAGCACTGATGGGCAGAACGAGCTCTTTTCTCCTCTGACTCCTGCCCTCCAGCGCTTTGTAGCTTTCTTTTATTTTAGCGCCTCTCTCTTATACACACGAAAACACAAGGTATATTCAGTGAGTTTGCTGGTTAGATGGTTAGACTGATGGGCAAAACACCAGGGCACTGTGGGAGAGAGACACATTCCTTCCAGGATCCCTAAGCCACACCCTCTTTGTGCTCAAACCTTTCACTGTCCCATCTCCGTGGCATCT
>CAUYQG010039670.1:45-15002 GCA_963574415.1 Tarsius wallacei | reverse complement strand
AGAGTTGGGGTCTTGCCAAGTTGCCTAGGCTGGTCTTGAGCCTGTAGGCTCAGGCAGTCCTTTCATCTCAGCCTTCCAAAGTGCAGGGATTACAGGCTTGAGCCACCATGCCTGGCCTACATATTCTTTTTTTTTTTTTTTGAGTTTGAGTCTCACTCTGTCGCCCAGACTGGAGTGCAGTGGCTGCACCCGGCCACTGCAGCCTCGACCTGCTGGGCTCTGGTGATCCTTCCGCCTCAGCCTTCCTAGTAGCTGGAACTACAGGCGTGTGCTACCACGCCCGGCTAATTTTTTGATTTATTGTAGAGATGAGGTCTCGCCAAGTTGCCCAGGCGGGTCTCGAACCCACGGGCTCAGGCAATCTACTCACCTCGGCCTCCCAAGGCACGAGATTACAGGCTGAGCCACTGAGCCCGGCTAGCCTACATATTCTTATGATAAGAGGATTCTGACTCATATTTTGGAACTTACGGAATATGTGTTATGGCAGGAAAACACAGCTACCTATAAATATTTTTGTCTAGAGAACTATTAGAGAATTCGTCCTCTAACAGGAACTTAATTTGTGAGGATAATACATGGAGATTAGGAAGGAAATCTTCACCTACTCATTTCTATTGGATGAATAGACCTTGTAGTAGAGGGCAGACACACACACACACACACACACACACACACACACACACACACACCTACTTTATCTATGTAATAGAGAACAAGACTGTGTGAAGAATTGAGTCAAAAGCAAGAATTTGTGAGAGGAAGGGGCCCCAGAAACGTCTAAGTGAATTGCTCCTTTTATATGTGTGAGGTTACTACAGAAACAGAAGGGGAATGAAATTATTTCTCTCACTGAAGAATGGTGTGAACTTTTCTCTCAGGATGTGACTTTTCCCAGGCTGGTTCTTTTTACCTTTTTTAAATCTAGTGAAAGTAATTTGGATACTTTTATACTCTCCTGCCCACTGATCTGGGTCATTCATGCTTTCAGCTATAAAACTTACTGCAAACACGTATAATATAAGGAAATGCTTTTGCTGGCTCTATTCCCGAATAGCCTTTGAGTCCTGAGTAGGGTGACCAACAGTCCCAGTTTAAGTACTGAATGTTCCACATCTTGAGAAATCCCACAGCACTGGGCACATTGGGAGAGTTGGTCACCTCAATCCTGAATGTGAGTGTTATACTCTTAGGGATGGGTGGTGATGGGAAGTGTATAATAAGAAGGGAGGAAGCCTTCTTACTACAGGCTCGGTGGCTCAGCCTGTAATCCCATGCTTTGGGAGGCTGAGGTGAGTGGATTGCCTGAGCCCGCGGGTTCGAGACCCACCAGGGCAACTTGGCGAGACGTCATCTCTACAATAAATCAAAAAATTAGCCAGGCTACTTGGAAGGCTGAGGCAGAAGGATCACCGGAGCCCAGCAGGTCATGGCTGCAATGGCCGGGAGGAGCCACTGCACTCCAGTCTGGGCGACAGAGTAAGACTCCAATTCAAAAAAAAAAAAGGGAGGAAATCAGTGAACATGGGAAGTCCTGAGGTATGAAGAGAGTTTGTTTTCCTGCCAAAGCATGTTTACTTTAGCTAAGAAAATGTGAAAATCAATAAGCCTGTATCTATGTGCTTGGTAGTGAACTTGTGATTGTTGCATCAGAGATGAATAGCAAGTGGGCCCCTGTATGTGCTCCTGCATTCTTCAGTACTCATACAAAAAGACAAGTTGAAAATAAGAGAAATGCCATAGTGGTTTTGAGTCCTCTTGAACATAGAAGAATATTGTGCCTTCAGTTGAGGGTTTTGGTTCTAAGATACTCTCTTTACTGCTCTGGGTAACCTTTTTTTTAGCAAGTGGAGATGTAAACTTTTTTACTTTCAAAGATAGGGTCTTTATGCAATCACAGACCACTTTAAACATTGTGTGTCTAGTGTCTGTAGTTAATACTTAGAGTAAGACTTCCTGTAACATACCTGGCAAACCAATTTTGGGTTTTATTTTCTTGTTCTGTGTTGCGTATCATACAGACAGGTGTGGGAAATGGAACTGGTTAGAATCAAGACTCAGGATGGCGATTTGAATCACAACTTTATGGAAGAGACAGAACGAGCCTGGAGGTCAGAGGTGAGAAAAGCTGCTATCATGAAAGCCTTGATTCTGGGCTTCCAAATGGTATATACTTTTGGTATAATAATCGAAGAGCCAGTAAGCATTTGTTTTAACTGTCTAGGGGTAGCTTTGTGTATATAAAATTATAATGTATTTGTGCGTGTGGTTTCCTTAGGTCCTATCACTAGAGAGCCGGAAAGAGTTACTGGTATTGAAACTAGAAGAAGTAGAAAAAGAGGCAGAACTGCACCTTACTTACCTCAAGTAAGTGTCTTCCCATTCTAGAGTTTTAATTGTTCTGTGTTTACTTGTTTTGGTTTTGGCAACCCTAGGCCAGCAAGTCTGTCACTTATGCTATCTTCACGGGAGTTTTAAGGCCATCTCCTGCAGTGGTAATGGGGATTTTTCTTCCCACTTTCCAATATTCTGCAGTGTATAACTTTCTCTTCTACAGTTTTATAGTTTTGTGCTTTTTATTGTACTATTTCCATTTGAATAGATAGAAATATTAAGCTATCAAGGCATAACAAGATAGTTCCTTACATAATCATTTCTCCTTTTTTTGCCATGGAACTTGGAGGACACCTGTGGCATTTTCAGGTAGACAAGAACCTGCTCTGTGGTTTGTCCTCTTTCTCAAATATTTGACTTAAAAGATGATGGAGTTCAAAGAGACAGAGGACTTAAAATCCTGGGCTTCTCCTGCACCTGCTCCTACCCTTTCACTCAAGGCCAATAAGCTAGCAACTATTTTGCTGTCTTGAAGAATTAGGAATTGGGCTTTCTTCAGTTCTGTAAATTTCTGTTGGTTTCTTGAAAGGTCAACTCCCCCATCACTGGAAACAGTTCGTTCCAAACAGGAGTGGGAGACAAGACTGAATGGAGTTCGGAAAATGAAAAAGAATGTTCGGGTAAGCATAGTAACTGAGTTCACTCGTCAGTTTTAGTCTGTGCTCACCACTTTAGGTGATAGGGAGGTAGCCTTTTGCATTGCCACTTAGGGCCTATTCTACCATTCCCTCTGTTTTCTTGATGATCTTTTTAGAGAGTCTCACTCAGCAAAGCAGTATAAGATAATCCTTTCTTTTTCCCCCCCCCCAGGACCAGTTTAATGATCATATTGAGCAAGTGAAGAGTGGAGCCAAGCTGAGCAGCCTTCCTCAAATCCCTACTCCCACTTTGCCTCCACCTCCATCAGAGGTAAGAGCTGGCTGTGGGGAGTCCACCCTTCTGTACTGGTGGCAGAGGCAGAGTCTGCTACTTGTTCTTTTTATAAAGATCCCTATTCAGTGTAAGAATTGCTCATTGAATTCTGTGCCAGTTTCCTAAACTTTTTTTTTTCTTCCCTTCTTTCTTGTCCTCTACCTCATCCCCTTTGCAGACAGACTTCATGCTTCAGGTGTTTCAGCCCAATCCCTCTCTGGCTCCTCGGATGCCCTTCTCCATTGGGCAGGTCACAATGCCCATGGTTATGCCCAGTGCAGATCCCCGTTCCTTGTCTTTCCCAATCCTGAACCCTGCCCTCTCCCAACCCAACCAGCCTTCCCCACCCCTTCCTGGCTCCCATGGGAGAAATAGCCCTGGCTTGGGTTCCCTTGTCAGCTCCCATGGTCCACACATGCCCCCTGCCGCCTCCATCCCGCCTCCCCCAGGCTTGGGCGGTGTTAAGACATCTACTGAAACACCCCGGCCCCAACCAGTAGACAAACTGGAGAAGATCCTAGAAAAGCTGCTGATTCGGTTCCCACAGTGCAATAAGTAAGTATAGTTAAGGATGAATTCCAATATCTTTGCCAGAAAAATGCTTCTGGTTTAAAATAGGTGAGCATTCATGGGTGTTCTCCATGGATATAGAATCTCTCTTCAACTTTTTTTTTTAGGGCCCAGATGACCAACATTCTTCAGCAGATCAAGACTGCGCGTACCACCATGGCAGGCCTGACCATGGAGGAACTAATCCAGTTGGTAGCTGCACGACTGGCAGAGCATGAACGGGTGGCAGCAAGTACTCAGGTAAGAAAAGCTGCTTGGGAGGGAACTTAGGCCTACTGGGATGGTGAGGAAGAGGCAGATTTCAGAAAAATCGGGGGTAGGAAGAAACATTCCAGCCAGGGGTAGTTGGTCTGCTTTCTTCTTTTGCTGGCCTGGGAAATAAGTGGTTTTTGTTATGTGCTTTGATTCTCAGACTCTCTGCCCTTACTCTGACAATGTTTCTACCCACAGCCACTTGGTCGGATCCGGGCCTTGTTCCCTGCTCCACTGGCCCAAATCAGTACCCCAATGTTCTTGCCTTCTGCCCAAGTTTCATATTCTGGAAGGTCTTCACATGTAAGATACTTTTTCTTTGAACAGTGGGATATGAAGAAGCTGGAGTGAGGGAGTGGGTTTACAAGTGGAGTGCAGGAAGAAACCATCAGTTGGGTTGTTTGTAGCCCTACTGGGAAAATGGAAGGATTTTAGGCAAGACTCTATGTTTGGACTTTTATTTATTTATTTTTTTGAATCAGAGTCTCACTTTGTCACCCACGCTGGAGTGCTCACAGCCACCGTAGCCTCAGTCTATGGTGCTCAGGTGATCTTTCTGCCTCAGCCTTCCAAATAGCTGGAACTATAGGCATGTGCCACCACGCCCGGCTAATTTTTTTTTTTTGAGTTGGATTCTCACTCCGGCACCCAGGCTGGAGTACAGTGGCATGCTCACGACCACCCCAGCATAGACCTGCTGGGTTCAGGCTATGCTTCTGCCTCAGCCTTCCAAGTAGCTGGAACTACAGGCACGTGCTACCATGCCCCACTAATTTTTTGGTTTATTGTAGAGATGAGGTCTCACCATGTTGCCCAGATTGTTCTCGAACCTGTGGGCTCAGGCAGTGCCCTCACATCAGCCTCCCACAGTGCTGGGATTACAGGCTTGAGCCATCGCTTATTTTTTTATTTATTGTAGAGACAAGGTCTCGCCAAGTTGCCCAGGCTGGTCTTGAGCCCTGGGCTCAGGTAATTCTCTTACCTCAGCCTCCCAGTGCTGAGATTACAGGCGTGAGGCACCGTACCCAGCTTAGACTTTTATTTCTTTTGGTGGAAAATCTTTTTGCCACATGGAATGTGGGCACAAAAAGCAAGGAGATTCAGAGGCTCCTTAACCTTTAGACTATACCTCCCCTATTCCTAGGCTCCAGTCACCTATAAGCTGTGTTTAATGTGCCAGAAACTTGTCCCACCCAGTGAGCTGCATCCAATGGCATGTACCCATGTGCTGCACAAGGAGGTGAGTGCCATAGACCTTCCTTGTCTTCTACTTTCTTTTTTGACAGCTAAGATCATTGTTCTTGAACATTTTACTGTTAGGGCTCATCATTAATATCTAATCATAAAGTTTTCAGTAACTTGTGGGTTAAAAATTAGCACAATTCAGAATACTGCAGTTAGGATCTCCCAGCTGCTTTTTACCCTATTCTCTTCAGGAGACTGGAACACTAGGAAGTCACTTCCTTGGAAAATTGACAAGAGATAGTCCCACATATCTGTTGTTCAAATATAGCATTGTTAAGAGACTTTGCTTAGATGAGAGGAATAGAATGGGAACCTGAGTAGGGAGATTAGTAACTCCATTAACAGAATAGCTTGAAGGTCTGCCTGTTAGAGATTATCTACAGACTGGCAAGTCATTTCCTAATCTCTTAGTATGTCACCAGGCAGAGTTAAGTCTCTTAGCAGCAGAGATGATTCCTTCTAAACTATTTTGTTTTGTTCATTTTGTTTTTCCAATAAGTAGAAACTGACTTTACATCTAAATTCTAGGTAAGAAAAAGTCTTGAATAAGATTTGAGCGTGATGGGTATTAGGAGAAAGAAGCTCATCTCAGGCTAATGGATTGTGAGAGGAAGCAAGCCATCCTAGATACTCAACAAAAAGCAGCTTCATGAACAGTTTTATTAGCTACTTGTTATCTTCCTTATAAAAAGGATAGGTTCACCCACTCTGAAGATTCTTTAGGGGTGAGAGCCATTGAAACGGCCCTTCTAATACCCCACAGTAAGAGCTTCTCCGACGTAGGCCTTGGTGAACCCATTGGCACTCTTTCCTTCCTTCCCTTCATCTTGCCAGATAAACCTGAGGTATGTCTTTCTTTCTTTCCAGTGCATCAAATTCTGGGCCCAGACCAACACAAAAGACACTTGTCCCTTTTGTCCATCTTATAAGTGACGGACCTGACTGGGGAGGAAGAAGAGAAGAAACTGATGTGAACAGGAAGCGCGGGTTCAAGATTTCTAAAACTCTATATTTATACAGTGACATATACTCATGCCATGTACATTTTTATTATATAGGTGATGTGTGTATAGAAAGTCTGTATTCAAATGTTCGTAAATGAAAGTATGTATATTATGCAGAAGCAATCTGTTCCCCCTCATCTTGTAATTCCTTTGGGGGATGCAGATTGCAAGGAAGCTCATTTTAGTTTGGCCTTGAAATTATGATATCCCTGCCCAAGGCTGTTTTCAAATACAATATAAAAACCATCTAGGAAGCTGCTGTTGCTCTAAGGCCATCCTGCTTTGGTTTGGCTCAGCCTCTAGTCCATTTTCTTAAGGCTCATGTATGCAGATCTGAAGCCTGGTGCTCACCCGCTGTCCAACCAGATGCCTTGCTTATTGAAAGCCTCCAGAAGCCTCAGTATTGTTTTAGCTACTCTACTCCAAAGGGATGAAATGAGACTCTGAGGAAGAAAATGTAACCCTAATAGTTTGACTTTTCATTGAATATTTTACTGTGTTAACGCTCATTATTTATACATAGACATTAGGTTTACAGAATATCCTGCTTTACATAAGCAAAATTCACAGTCCAAGAATAACAACATAATCAGGTCCCGTTGCCTCCACACCCCCCACAAGCTTCTAACCACCTTGCTTCCTGGACAGAAATTAGCACAACCCACAGGTTTTTCCTTCCCTTGCCGCCACTGGCTTGGCTTCTAATCAAGCTCTGACATGCCAACATTGTGACGTCCTCACCCCTTCCTATTCACTTCTGGTCTCCTAGTCTAGCTAGCCCCCTCCCCCCTGAAGGTTAAGGCAGTTGGTTCACAACCAAGTTGTTTGGTGACCTTGGGTGAGCTTCAGACAGGCACTGGGGTGAGGAGATGTTTGTGCAAAATTACTTGCAGGATGATCTTGGGATGCTAGGTTTTAAGTTTTGAAGCAGGAAAGCTATGGGGGACATGTTTCCTGTCCTGGGAAAAATGGAGACCAAAGTTAAATGAAGATACAAGTTTAGATTTCAAGTTTAAAAATCATTTGTTCTGTGGATAGTTATTGGAACTAAGTCATTTTTCCACTTCTGCTTATTGCACTTCTGGTTTTTAGGTTTTGTACCTGGGAAAGCTGTGACTCTATTAGAACTTTGAATCTTTTCCTATCCTTTTATCTTCACTTACTCCTACAGGGAATGGCTTCGGCTCCCTTCTCTTTTGGAATTAAGTAAAAACTAAGAGCTAATTAAAAAAAAATTTTGGCTCCAGGGAAAAGACATCATTATATTACCAACAACTGAATTTTTTCCATTCTGGGATCTGGAAAAGCTTTTTGGTACTAGCAATACATATCAGGATAGTAAAGACTTTTCCTTTCAGATCCAACTAGATTCTCTCCTCTCTGGTTTTGTTACTGCTTTCCTTTGTCTTTCATTCTTGCCTAGCAGCTCATAGATGAATTCTTTCTTTTGTCTCTTGCTTTACTTGCCCAGATTTATTTGACCAGCATCAGTTTAAGAAGCTGGACTTCCTAGGGCCTTGGCATCTGTAAGGTGATGGAGTGGTCCAAGTACTCAGTTTCTTAGAGCTCAGATGACGCACTTCCTTTGGTTCATGAAATATCACTGTCTCCAGTTTGGTGGCTGTCACGAACAGGAAAGGTAGCAAAATGGAAGACCAGCTCTTTTTGTTCTTTTCCTTTAGGAGGATTCCTTTTTCATCTTGTAATCTTAAGATTTTTCTCTCCCCTCAAATTTGCAGCAGCCTTGGGCCACCTGCAGTATTTTTCAGTATTCCTTGAAAATTAAGAAATTGGAAATGAGTGTAAAGAATATTGTTTCTTGGCTGGGCGCAGTGGCTCACGCCTATAATCCCAACACTTTGGAAGGCCAAGGCCAATGTGGGAGGATTGCTTGAGGCCAGGCCTGGGCAACAAAGTGAGACCCCATCTCCACAAAAAAAAAAAAAAAAAGCCCCAGCTACTCAGGAGGCTGAGGCAGAAGGATCCCTAGAGCCCAAGAGTTTGGAGCTGCAGTGAGCTATGATCACGCCACTGCAGTCCAGCCTAGGCGACAAAGCAAGACCCTGTCTCAAAAAATAAAATAAAAATACATAAAAGAATATTGGTTTTTTTTCCAAAAATCGTTGAAGCCAGAGGAGTAGAGAAAGAAAACAGGAACAAGTGAGGAGGGGGGTCTTAACTGCCTCCCAGTAAAGACCCTGGAAGGCCAACTCTAGCAGGAGGGTAAGTGGAGAGTGGTGCATGGGGGCCTCAGTGTTACTCTTTTCTCTTTCTTATCAGGATCAATGAGACAGCAACATTTAAGCTTTGGCCAGCCCTATTCTCCCTTCTCCCCCCGTCCACTGGCCTGCAATGGTACAGCCACACAGACCAATGGAAAGGCCCCAAATGCAATGAGTGGAGTGCGACAGTTATTTTTCAGGAGTAGAATTGAAAAATAGAGACATATAATACATATTTTTACAAGCAAGAAGCTGTTGTCATGTTTTTTTTTTTTTTTACACTTAAGAGTTCATAGTTTCAGGGTAGAAAGGAAATAACTGTAAAAAGAAAAATAAATGCAAGTTTTCTTTTAAAAAAATAATAGGACAGTGGGACCTACTAATGAAGGGGTTGAGTTTTATGCCCTGGAAAGGGCTGGGGAAAAGCCAGTTTTCCCCAACATGGGTAGAAATTATAAAGCAAGATGTGGCATTTTCATTTCATGGTAGCAATTCTGAAAGTTTATTTACACAGTAAGATCTGAGCTGGAAGTGAACAGTCTCTAGTCTTCCTGCCAGTCCTTGTTGTTATGGGGGTGTTCCCAGTCAGTCAAAGCAGCACCAAGTGCAGCAGGAATGAAGAGAACCCAGATAAAAAACCGTGACTCAGTATTCTTGTTTTATTGGATTATGGCTTGTGGGCAGCTGGCTGAGGCCAGGAACTCCAGAGGCCTTCTTGTATTTCCCTCTCCCTCATCAGGTAATTCCACACTTGGCAGGTCCCATACCTGGAAGTGGTATGTGTTGACCAGAGAGGAATAGAATGTAGTGGGTATACCAGGAAAATTCAGCTCTTCCCACTAACACTGACATCATAGTCTACTGTGTTAGAACTGATAAGGAGGTAATGAACTTGATCCCCACTGCCTGGCCCAAGAACCAGCCTGGGTACCCATGTACTATTAGGAATGGGGAGTAGAGAGCAGGATGGGGGAAAAGATGGCCATCATCAAGGGGCTCTTGTGAGGAAAATAAGGAAGCCCTAAGGCTGCCATCCTTTCTCCAGGCAGCCTTGATACTGAAGGCAATGATGTTAGAGCCAGACAGTCTTACATTTCAGACACTCTCGGTATATAATACTAGTGTCACTGTGATGCCTTAAATAAATGGAGGGGCCCTTAGAGAAGGTGAGAAGGCAATGAAACTGCTCTGTATTACATGAAGATCTTACCACTTCTTACGGCCGAACAGGAAGAAATCCAGGCAGAGGTATAGGGCATCAGCCCTATAGCTGCTGAATTAATCTTCAGGATTCTGCTTGGAAGGATTAAGTAGGAGAGGTATCCTAGCTATTCCTTTTAGCACCTCAGCTGCAAAGCTCCAGAAAAATAGGGATTTGGGGGAAGGAGTGAACCTGTGACCAGGAAGACAGAGCCCAGCCCTGCTTATATTCCAGCTGCTCGCCCACAGGGTACCTGGAGCTTAAGGGTTAGGATATTTCAGCGCTGCCTATCATATGCAGAATTGAGAGTTCAGGTAGAGACAAGTGGAGTTAATAAGACAAATTATGTTAAGTGGAACTTCTTAGTGGGCACTTTTCACTTAAGAGAGCTAAAAGAGAGCTCTTTGGCTAGATGAGCCCTTCTTCCCATCTTACTTTTGGTCAGGCTGCAACCACAGAAAAGAAAACACTGGGCAACGACACCCACCTTATGAGCTGGGATTCTGTCTTGGAGATGAGGTCTAAAACTGGGACTGGGAGTGGTTGTGTTTCTGCCTTTCCTAGCTTTGATCTCACTGTCCCCATCTTTGTATTTCTTCTCCTCCTATTTCTAACCGCTCCCATTTGTACATATGTTCAGTATAATTATTTTTTGTTTAATTCAAAAGGGAATCTTTGCACCAATGTTAAGCTTATTTATACAGTCCCTATCTCTAAAGCAAATAGCAAACTGCATCCTCTCCCACTGACTTTGGTCAGCAGGGAAGCAAGATTGGCCCCTTCTCTACCATGGTACCACAGGGACACACACCAGGGTAAGCTGGGGGTGATGCCAGTACTTCTAGAACTATGAAAATAAGAATACTTTGGGTTGGAGAATTTGAAGGAATGGTGGGCAAAGGTTCAGGGCTGAAGTTTCAAGCAGCAGAATTCCCCATCTTAAGTTTGAGGTGACCAAGAGTATTCCCACTACCAAAGTGCTTCTTTCTTCCCTCTCCTGTTTCCTACAGGTACAATCCCTATAACCCACCTTGCCAGCTTTTCCTTTTCTGTAAAGGCAGAGGCATTTCGTTGGTGGGTGAGGGTCCTGAGGTACTCTGGCCACAGATGCCACCTGTATCTCCTACTTATGACCAGAGGGAACCACCCAAGTGTGATCCAGGGAATCTCCATCTTCTGCCCATGGGCCTTCTCACTTCAGCAGGGAAATGTCATCAGCAAAGTCATCGTGCTGATGGCGCAGGCAGCGGAGGCAACGCCACTGACACACCATGAGGCAGAGTGGCAGCATGAAGAGGGCGCAGATGGCGGCCATGACATAGGCTATGGTCATGAGGGTGGATTCATCTGTCTGTGGAATGTTGTAGCCACAGTCTTCCATGTCCGGGGTGACAAAAGGACCTTCCACCGCTGCCGTCCTGAACTCATCGTGCACTAGGGAGAGGGCAGATGAGAATGGGCAGCTCTCACTGACATAGAGCAGTCTGGGTTATACACCAAAAAGAAATTCCTGGTGGTGAGCCTTGAACTCAGCCCCTGCGGGTCTATCGAATTTCCTTCCCTGGAGATGTTTAGGGGCAGGTCAGAAAGCCAGTGCCAGCTAGAGGCCTATCTCCCTTCCCAGGTTACTGGGGAGTCACAGCCTTTCCCTGCAGATCCATCCAGTAGGAATGATAACAAAAGTCAGTAGTTCTGAGCTGACCAAAATTCAGTCCTTGTACACCTAGTAAAGTACTTTATGCTGCTTGTTTAATCCCACTGCAAACTCTGCCACCTTACCGAAGCTCACCATGTGGCAGCTGACAGGGTCACCGTAGGCTTAGCCTGCTGCCCTTGCATCTAGTGCTTCCCAAGGTGCCTAGGCAACTCTTGCTGCCAATCCAGGTGGGGGTAACCTACGTGGTAGGCAATGCCAAAAAATGATAAGCACTGGCACTAGTTTTTGCACAAGATGCCGACTGTGGCTTGAGCAACTGTTACTACCTTCAAAATGACAGAGGCCCAAGCATCCTAACTGCTGACAGGACAGGAAGAATATGAATATACTGACCCCACACCTTCATCCCTGGCACTCTCACCATGGCAAGCACTGACAGCAAAGCCAATTCGTTTCCGGGCGCGGTCAAAGACAACGTAGAAGCCCTCCATGATAACAGCTCCCATGACGGTGCCCGTGGACGACTGTGAGATGGCAAACTTGTAACAGTCATCTTGGGACGTGGCCACATCTTCCACTGGCCGCAAGTATTGCTAGAGATAAGCAGTCACAGGGTGAGAATGCCTTCCTCCCTCCATCCTTCACCCCCTCTCTGCTTTCTAGGCATTTTTGCCCTCAAGTAGCGCTTCCCTTTGCCATCCCTGAGCTCTGAGGGGCTGGGTTTTCCAAGACCCTTCCCTACTGGACACATCTATTTTGTCTTCCAGGTTCTGAGACACCATAGCTGTTCACTGTCTCCCAATATGTCCTTTGCCCCCTTTCTGGGACCCCGCTGACTCAGGTTGGGGACATACCTGTGGAAGGATGGTGATGCGGAAGGACTGATTGGTGACCTCACCCATTAGGTAGAGTGAGATGACTGGGAAAATGTTCCAAGGGGTGGTGCCTGCTTGCCAGCACACCAGCTGTTCTCCTAGCCAGAACCCATCGGGGAACTTCTCCGTCTGTGTGGGCAAGAAGGAGGTAACAATGAGGAAATGGCTTCCTCACTGTCTTGCCTCTCCTATTTTCCGTTGACACTGGGCCCTTCATTTGCTTTTTCAGTTAAATGTCCAAAGTAGGGAAAGGTAAATTGCAGCTGAAGGATTAAAGGAAGACAGTAGGAGGCTGAGGTCAAACATTTGTGCCAGGGGATTATTTGAGGAGCAAACTGAGACCCATAAAGGAAAAAGCGTGTTGTTTTTTTGAGTCGGGGGTCTCACTCTGTCACCCAGGCTGAAGTGCAGTAGCAAGATCATGGCTCACAGCAGCCTTGACCTCCTGGGCTCAGGCGATCCTTCCACCTCAGCCTCTCGGGTTGCTGGGACTATTGGCACATGCCACCACACCTGTGTGTGTGTGTGTGTGTGTGTGTGTGTGTGTATAGATGAGGTCTCACTCTTGCCTAGGGTGGTCTCGAACTCCTGGGCTTAAGGAGGCTCAACCTCCTGCCTTGGCCTCCCAAAGTGCTGAGATTACAGGTATGAGCCACCGTGCCTGACCGGGAAAAGTTTTTTAGAGTTCTGTGTGGAAGGACCTAAGTAGAGACATCTTGACTCTTGCTGAGGAATGTGACTCTCATTGACTTCCTCTGACACTATGCCATCTCTTTTACCCTCATCCTTAGTCCACTGACCGAGGAGGCTGCCTTGATGGATTTGACTGCAGCTTCAAATACTTTCTTGGGCAGACGAAGGTTGGTGGTGCCACTGTCCACGATGCTTTTGTCATAGTTGTACTAGGAGGGAGAAGAGAGAGCTAGAAGAGTCAAAAGCTTTTTTTGATGCTAAGTTCTGGGCAGAGTTAGAGGGGTGAGTCTGACTGCTTAGGGGTCCTGCTTGGGTTGGGGTCCTAGCTTTTAGCTTTGCTACTTCGTAATTGTACCTCTTTAGACAAGTTAACTTCTGTGTCTCAGTTTCTTTGTCTCTAAAATTAGAATAAAAATACCATCTACCTCAAAGAGTTATTATAAGGATTATATAAATGAATACATCTAAAGCACTTAGAATAATGCCCAGCAGATAGGAGGCACTCAAAGGCACTCATTATTTTAGGTGGGCAGATATTATCAAATCTTAAAAATTTAAACACCTTCTGTAGTGTTTTCTTTTTTTTTTGAGTTGGAGTCTCACTCTGTCGCCCAGACTGGAGTGCAGTGGCACGCTCCTGGCCACCGCAGCCTCTACCTGCTGGGCTCCAGCGATCCTTCCGCCTCAGCCTTCCAAGTAGCTGAATTACAGGCGTGCTACCACACCCGGCTAAATGTTTTCAACTTTTCGTATATTTATATCTATTTCAATTGAACATATAGAAGACTCTATGTAAGGAAAACCTAAATGGTGTACTATTTATTGGATGCTGCCAAGCTTAGGGATAAATGCTCTCTGATATTCACCACAAGCTTTGGGAATGTTACTTTTACCTCTGTTTTGCAAATAAGGAGACTGCAATGCAGAATAGTAACTTACCTAAGAGTTTATAGCTAGTGTCATAGCTAGATTCAAACCCAGATCTTTCTGACCCCAAAGATGGACTCTTCTGTTATATCACCCTGCCTGGCAAACGGCTTGCCCAAGGCCATGAAGCAAGGTAGTGACTAGTGTCCAGGCATCAGACCTAGCTCCATGCTTTTGGTCATCACTAGACTCTAAGCCCTGTGGTCCCTGGAGAAGTGCTTTGCCAGTCCCTAGCCCCAAACCTCAGGTCCTGCTGTGTGACCATTAAGCTCCTGACTGTTCTAGGCTCAGCGTCCAACCATTCCCACAGGTCCTGCACCCCTGGCTCATCCTTCCAATCTCATAACCAGGGTCTTCCCTCAGTATTGCCTGCCCTCATTACCCCCGAGTCCCCATTGGTCTTGTTACCTCCTTGCAGTCCATTTTCAGATCTTGTCCATTGATCTCCACCCGTACAATGATTACCTCATAATACCACTCCCGCCGGATGGGTGTATACCAGAGACTGCCCGTGTACAGTGAGTGGTCGATACCCCCGATGATCTAGGGGGAAAAAGAGGCAGGTACCCGTGTCCCACACAGAAGGAGAGCAAGTCACCTGGAGACCCAGCAATAAGATCAGTCAATTCTTGGGGTGGCAAGGCCTTCTGCAGAGTACCCTTCTCATCTTCCTGCTTCTAATCAAATCATGCTCAAAAGTGATATATAGTTTTTTACATATGTTCAGAAGAGATTTTTCAAGATTTTTAATTATTTGTTTCAGAATCACACAGTTCTTGATACAAAGTAATTTGAACCTAAACTGGCAAAATAAATGTTGAATGAACGGTTGTTTCTATTTTAAGCTTTATTTTCTCTGCTTATTGGAGATCTATTCACCATTGTCCTAATTAGTTGATTAATAGACTTAAATGTCTTACCCTCTGCCTTCTGACTGTCAGAGTAAATAACCTTTTTTTTTTTTCTTTTTTTTTGAGGCAGGGTCTTGCTACATTGCTCAGGCTG
>CAUYQG010039662.1:0-10732 GCA_963574415.1 Tarsius wallacei | reverse complement strand
GTAGTGAGAAATTGCCAGTGGATATTGAGGGCGGGATTGGCAGTAGTGGGAAACTGCCGGGGAAGGGGGGGCACACCTTGTAATGGGGCTGTTTGTTTTTTCTTTTCAGCAAGTTTGAGTTCCTTGTAGATCCAAGATGTTAAGCCTTAGTCAGACCTGGAGTTGGCAAATACTTTTCTCCAGTCTGTAGGCTGTCTCCCTACTGGGAATATACCCTGAAGAACTCAAATCACTCTATAAAAAAGATACCTGCACACGTATGTTTTTTTTTTTTTTTTTGAGTTGGGGTATATCTCTGTCACCCAGACTGGAGTGCAATGGCCGCTCCCGGCCACCGCAGCCTCGACCTGCTGGGCTCCAGTGATCCTTCCACCTCAGCCTTCCAAGTAGCTGGAACTACAGGCGCATGCTACCACGCCCGGCTAGTTTTTTGATTTATTGTAGAGATGAGGTCTCGCTTGCCCAGGTGGGTCTCGAACCCGCGGGCTCAGACAATCCACTCACCTCAGCCTCCCAAAGGCGCGGGATTACAGGCTGAGCCACCGAGCCCGGCTGCACACGTATGTTTATAGCAGCATTGTTCACAATCGCAAGAACCTGGAACCAACCATGCTGTCCATCAAAAGAGGACTGGATTAAAAAAATGTGGTACATATACACTATGGAATACTATGCCGCCATAAAAAAGAATGAAATCATGAATTTCACAGCAACCTGGATGGAACTAGAGTCCATTAATACTGAGTGACCTCTCACAGAAACAGAAAACTGAGTATCACATGTTCTCACTCATATAGTTTACCCTGATCATCCAATGTATTACCATAAGAAAATAACTGACAGTGGTGGGAAATTATGGGGGAGGGGAGGGTGAGGGTGATGGGATTAATGGTGGTAAATATCTGTCTGGGGATGGGGAGACACCTCTTATCGACAAGGGTACCTGAACGAAGCATTTTTGTATACCTAACCCTTAACTGTATCCCACAATATCATAATAAAAAATATTGAATATTAAAAAAAAAAAAGAAACAAAATGCCTAAATATGCTCATTCAAACCAAAACTGATTGCATTCCTTGTGTACAACATAAATCATTTCAGGAGCAGATTATCACTATGTTTATGATAATGCAAAACAAGCCAATAAAAAAGAAAGAAAAATAGAACCCACTATATTCAATAGGTTATTGAAAATAGAAAATCTGTTCCAGAGCTAAATCTTGCTTAGAGTTAAAATTAAAAATCGAGCATTCTGAAGTAAATGATACTAGAAACATATCTTGGTGACTTAAGAAAGGCCTCGAGACCTGAGACAGACTGTTTTCAAAGGAGAGAAGCAGCCTCTACAATATTACTATGGACCTGACTTACAGGACAGGTTCTCTGGAAGCAGATTCTAACAGTGGCTGGGGTTTATCAGGAATCAAAGTCTGTGAAAATCAGGGTAAGAAGCAGAAATTAAACTGTGATGCCAACCAATAGAGCCTTGGTCAGGGAACTCAACAGTGAAAATTGACTGTCAAAGTTGTCTTGCAGTGGATGGAAGGGTCATACTTTTCCACTCACTCACCAGGTGCTGGACCTGTTAGAGGTAGAACGAGGATGCCCTCTTCAAACAAAGTAGATCCCGAAGGACCTGGCAGCTGTAAGCTGTCTGCTGATAACTCTCTTTACAGCTGGACAGCAAATCCTTCCTTGAGGCTGAATCTAGACAGTGTGTCCCCATATCTACCAGAGAAGTCTACAGAGAATATGGCCCTCTGAGAGATTCTTGTGCCAGGCAGAAGACCTAAGTATGTGAAGGAGTGATGGTTATTGTACTGCACTGTGGATATCTTACCTTACCTAAAGATGGCCCATTCAATTTAAAAAAGTTGAATTCAACTGAAACTAGTAGTATAGTATAGTATACATGGATAGCCAGAAACTGTCAGGCTAGTGATGCCTAAGAAGCAAATTTTAAGGATTTTTTAAAAATAGTAATTTATATAGCTTATCCTCTCTCCTGTCCCCACTGATTGATCCAAAAGAACTGTTCCCTCTAGTGTGATTAAGAATTATTTAAGGCACTTGTTGAAAATACAAATTCTTAACTGTGATCTCCATGGATTCTGACTCAGGAGAGCAAAGATGAGTTGGGGGATTCTCAATTTTGTATCTCAGCAATGCTGAAGTGGGTGAGACAGTGAAGGAAACACACTTGGAGAAAAACATCCCCAAAGCTTTGGTAAACTCTGCAACATATAACAGTCCTGTGATTCGGGGTCTAAAGGAGGATATTGTCTAGAAATGAGCAGAATAAAGCAGAAGAACACCAAGTGTGGGACACAGAAAACAACAGGAGAAAAAGTCCCAGTGGAGAACAGGCATCAGGAACAAACATAATAAAACACATCCTTCACCAAATTCACTGAGGCAGATGATCTTTGGGACCAGAGAAGCAGATACTTCTAAAACACAAAATAATGGGCCAAAGAATGTATACAGTATATCAGAAAATAACAACTGCATATAAACACAGACAGGAAATATGAGACTTCCAAGTTACCCAAGCGTCTTTAGCAGATTTAACAAGCCTCTGACTTTCCTACTTATAAGTTGATCAGTCCAATAAATGTCTATTTAAACTTATGTTTTACTTGACTTATAATCAAATTCTTATAACTCTTTTATATTTTAATGTAGAATAGTGCATCTCTAGAACCAAAAGAACGTTTTAAGAGCTACTGTTACCCTTCTTTCAATGTTGTCTAGAGAGTTTATTCATTATTAGAAAGACAGTTCTGGATTATCAAACACAAGATCTCTTCATTTATGCCCTGTGAATAAATTTGACACATTTATGTAGAGCATTGAATAACTTAGTGAACTGAGGCCACTTGGGACTGAGCAATACTCATATTTGGAGTACCTCAGAAATTTTTACAGATTTTTGGTTTAAACCCAGAAACAGTGACAAAAATGTATTAATAAAGAAAGTAGATATGTGAATGTATCAAGTCTCCTTACCTCTTCCACATTTAGCATGAGTCAACATGCTTTTTAAATAACACTGTACACAAAACAAAAATGCTTGCAAGAATGCAGAGCATTCATTTTTAATAAAATATATTTTCTTGCTTTTAATCAATAATATAAAAATAGATGTTGATACACTAATTTCAAACTCATTATTTATGTATTAGAATGTGAAAGGAGAGGCTTGGAAGGCACCTGATGACATACTCAAGCTTAATAAGATCTTGACTTCTGTGTTAAATCAAAAAACAATTATGAATCTAACAAAAGAGATTTTAATAATTAGTCATATTGTATTGGCATGATTTTTAAGACCTCATTTTGTGGAATTTTGTTTCTTGCTCTGTTATTCAGAGACTTCATAGATTAAAAATGACTATATCTGGATATTTTAGATTGAATGCAGTGACAGCTCTCTTGACTGACTTTCACTTAGTTGGTGCTGAATTGACAGTATCTTTGCACAGGTCTTTGCAAAGCACACTGATGGATATGCCAGGTACAAAAAACCCTCTCTGCAGTTGATCACTTACTCTTATACTCATGTACTTCTGCTTGATCAATGAGTCTTTAGGTCAACAAGAGTCGATTGCATTTGCAAAGAACCTAGCAGGGAGCCTGTAGCTGGCACTCCTACCCAACTTAGTATCTTTCTCTTTTCTTCTCCTCTCTGGTAAAAAATCAGAAGCTGTTAGAGCAAGAAAAAGAATCTCAAAATGCATTACTGGTGTGACATTACAAGTGTCACAAGGCAATACATAGGGGTACAATAAGTACAAAAATATAATTCACAGGAACAACGGCTCGTTATATTTATAAAATGGAATAATACTATATATTACATTCTATTTTATATATTATATTATACCTTATTATATTTTATTACTATAATAAGAGACCACAACAGACAGAGAATACCTAAAATATAAAACTGAAAATTTCATGGATCTCCTGTTTCTGAGCTGGAAGAACTTAGATGGCCATATAATATTAATCCTCTTATTTGCCAAATTAGAAAACAGGCTCAGAAGGGATACTATATATAGATTACTTATTTTGGACCATGTACTGTGTTAATTATGTTCTATAGGTTCATTTATGGTCACTGTCAAAATAGCTTTAAAGAATTATTATTTGCATATGAGAATTATTTTCTGCATTTTACAGATGAGCAAGGGAGTCTTGCTAAAAGCTATTAGCTGCAGAGCTTAAGATCCCTCTAACTTACCCCAAACTCACTTTTTCTGACTTATGTCAGATTGTATGAATGGCCAATAAAGATTTTAATTGAATTGAGGGGAGGTAGACAAGCTAGTGATTCATTTATGTTAGTTTTAATTAAGAAAAAAGAGGTCCAGTGATAAACCCAATGACTTCAAGGGCCACAGAGGAGACCAAAATATGTGAAGAAGTAATGGTTTTTGTAGTGCATGGTAGATTTTTTACATTACCTAAAGACATTCTCGTTCAATTTTTTAAAAGATGAAACCAGCCCAATAATGTGTATCTGCCTGAGAACCACCAATTTGCAACATAAGAAGGGAAGCAAAGGTAAAAGATCAGCACAAATAAGTCTAGAAAACGTTCTAAGTTTGGGATTGAGATAATAATGGGAAGATATAATAAAAAGAAAAACAATTAGAGTAAAAAATCCAGGGCTGGCTGGTTTTATTTTTTTTATTTTAAAGATGTGGGGTAAAATTCAGGGTTAGGTATACAAATGTTGATTATGCAGGTACCCTTGTTGATGAAGTTTGCCCCTCCCTCCCCTAGCAGTTTCCTTCACTGCCAATTACTTTCTTATAGTATTATAATAATTGTTCAAAGTCCGCTTCTGAGCAAGAACAAATGGTACTCTCCTCTTTTGTTTCTGTGATAGACCACTGAGTATGATAGACTCTAAATCTATCTAAGTTGCTACGAATTTCATGTTTGTCCTTCTTTGTGGCTGCATAATATTCCATTGTGTATATGTACCACCTTTTTTTAAAAATCCAGTTCAGTTTTGATGGGCAGCATGATTGGTTCCATGTTTTTGCTATTGTGAATATAGCTGCAACAAACATACGTGTGCAGGTATCTTTTTAGTAGAATGATTTGAGTCCTCTGGGTACATTCCCAATAGGGGAATTGTTGGGTCATATGGAAGGTCAATTTCTAATTCTTTCAGAAATCGCCACACTGTCTTCCAAGGAGATTGCATTAGTTTAAATTCCCACCAGCAATGTAGAAGTGTTCCTTTTTCTCTGCATCCTGACCAGCATCTGTTTTTGTTTGTTTTATTAATGATGGTTGGGGTTAGGTGGTATATCAATGTGGTTTGAATTTGCATTTCTCTGATGATGAGTGAAGCTGAGCACTTTTTCATGTGTCTGTTGGCTGCCCATATATCTTCTTTTGTGAAGTGTCTATTCATGTCTTTTGCCCACTTTTTAATGGGGCTGTTTGTTTTTTTCTTTTCAGCACATTTGAGTTCCTTGTAGATCCTAGATGATGCCTTTGTCAGATACACAGCTGGAAAATATTTTTTCCCCATTCTGTGGGCTGTCTCCCTGCTCTCTATACTATAAGGCTACAGTAATCAAAACAGCCTGGTATTGGTACTAGAACAGGCATATCGACCAATGAAACAGGATAGCGATTCCAGAAGCAAAGTCTCAATATCTCAACCAACTCATCTTTGACAAAGCCTCCAACAACAACCACTGGGGAGAAGAGAAACTCTTCAGTAAATGGTGGTGAGAAAACTGGCTGATCACATGAAGAAGATTGAAACAAGACCCCTACCTATCACCATACACAAAAATTAACTCTAAATGGATCAAAGACCTAAATCTAAAACTTCAAACTATAAGAATCTTAGAAAATGCAGGAGATACCCTTATGGAAATTGGAACTGGCAACCAATTCCTGATCAGAACCCTAAGTACCATAAGAAATAAGATAGACAAAGAGACCTCATCAAACTGATGAGCTTCTGCAAAGCAAAAGAAATCGTTAAGAGAGCTGGTTTTAACGAAATTGAAGAACTACATTTTTACTTATTCAATATATGAAGAGCAGAGTGGACATTGAGGGTGAAGAGGGAGGAAAAAAAAGAAAAAATATATATATATTAGTGGTTCTTATAACGCTAGCTTAAGTATTTGTATTTTATCAGAACAATAAAGAATATTTTAAAATGTTTCAAAAAAACAAATAAAAGTAAAAAAAAAAATGTTTCAAAGACTTCCACTCTGTTCTAGGTATACTTTTATGAAGCTTTCAGAAAAGCCTTCATACATTACAGACTGGTTAACTAAATTATTGAAGATAAGTAACTTTTCCAGTATTTAAAGGTAGAAAGTGAGAAAGCCAAAATTCAAACTGTGTCTGTCTGATTCCAAAAGATCTACACAACACTATACTTCACAGTTTTCTGTAATACTAGCTTCAGACTTATTATGTGTCACTACTGTTCTAAGTACTTTTCACATATTAGCTCATTTTATCCTCACAATAAATCTATATGATAAGTACTACAACTGGCATAATTCCCATGCAACAGATAAGTAAACCAAGGCAAAGAGGTCTATATGACTTCTTCAAGATTGAGCTACATAAATAGTGAAATAAAATTTTAATCCATCAGACTGAATCAATGGTGCTCTTATTTTTTTCAGCTTCATTAAAATTGACAAAGAAAATTGTATATACTTTTGTATATACTTATGGTATACAACATGATGTTTATATATATATATTTATATAAACATCATGTTGTATAACATCATGTTGTATATATATATACACACACACACAGTGAAAAGTTTAAATCAAGCTAGTTAACATATTTACCACCTGATATATTTTTGAGTGATAAAAATATCTAAGATCTACTTTCTTACAAATATTCAGGTATATATTACATTATTATTAACTATGGTCAATATGCTACAAACAGATCTCCAGAACATGTTTATCCTAACTGAAACTTTGACCAACATCTTCCCATTCACTCTCTTCCACCCAAGATATAACTACCATATGATCCAGCAATTGCACTTCTGAGTATTTGTTCAAATGAAATGAAATCAGTACGTGGAAGACCTATCTGCATCCTCATGTTATTTTCCACATTATTCATAATAGCCAGAATATGTAACTGACCTAGTCATCAACAGATAATACATACGTAGGCTTCACACAAAAAACAAGATAAGCCAGGCACAAAAAGACAAATACTGCATCATCTCATTTATATGTGGAATCTAAAAAAGTTGAATCAGTGGCACTCTTAGCCAAAAGTAAAATATTTTAATCAATTAAGGAAATTGTGAAAAGGAAAAAAGTCTTCAGTTTTCATTTAATATAAGTTGGCCTTGGTAGTGTAGGGGTAGAAAAATATAATATCTTTCCTCACCCGTCATAATGGCCACAGCCAACTCTCCTATAACAAAAGGCAGATTAGCAATAGAAAAATATTAAAAATTTACTTAGTCAAAGTTTTATGTGACATGAAAGCCTTCAAAAACAAAGATCCAAAGACTCAGAGAAACCTGTGTTTTTAGGTAAGTTCAATGAAGAATAAACAGCCATGTAAAAATGTGATTGGACAAAAAGGAAATGATCTAATGGTTATAGACTGGGGAAATGGGGAAGCCACCAAGACTTGTCTGTTCAGATTCTTCTTGAACTCTCTCTGTAGTATCTTTTCCTCCTAAATGTAGAGCAGCACCCACTCGGAATGAGGGTCTTATAATCTAAAATTAGACAGGGTAGGTCAGGGGATTTCTTTACAGCCAGCTCCTACACAGAAAGGTGGGAGGTCAGAGTAATATTTACATTTTATGGGTGGTTTTGGGGGAGAAGATTTCTGAAATTCTAGTTTCTATGGTCTGCCTTGGGGGAAGGAAGGGAAGAAGGAGTAAGAAAGACAGAAGGTCAGAAAGACTTTGTTTCTCAGGCCCTTCCAATATCCTTCATTTCAGTGTCTTTCAGTGCTCTTGGGTATCATTTTCTGATAGTTCAGTTAGGTAAACAGAGTGATAATCCAGTAAAATCTTAAACACTTTACCTTTACCCTAAATTTAATTTAAATTATTATCCTCTAATATCCATCAATTCAAAACTGCAGGAAAAATTGATTGGAAAAAGTTAGTAGAGAAAACTGAATCCATCAAATATTTCCAAGTGAAGTTCTAGAAAAGAAAGATGATTACTGTGATTCTCAGATACTAAACATGCCCCTATTTGTTCAATATCAATATTCCATTGCTTCTTGCCAGTGTCTGCAGTTAAGTTCTTTACCAATTAGTTTATGTACAAAATCAAGTGTTTTCCCTACATAACCACTACATGAATAAGGTACAGAGCAGACATATATCTTTTCTATAACCTTCCTTTTCTTTCTTTCACAAGTTTTAGTAGACAAAGTTCTATAAGCCATCATATATAAATAAGCTTAGTAATATAATTTAATGAAAACACTTAATTTGGAAAGAGACCCGTTAGAATGCTCCATTTCCATCTCTGATATAAATTTCAAAACCAAAGTTCCATCGACAGCAGCGGGAAAAGTTCCATTAACCAGAGATAGTAACTTTGCTTTTAATGGAAACACTAAATTACTGCTTTCAACTCCAAACCATATAAAACGATTTTAGTTCTTTAAGAAAGGATGAGGAACATTTTATTTTTAAAAGGAGAATGTTATTTTCATGCCTTAAATGAGATGTGAAATTAATAAGAGCCTACCAATAAATAGACAAACAATTTGTTAGAAATGAAATACAATATTAACAAGAATTTACACAGATTTGGTCACAAGACTGGAAAATGGAATGTCACTCATAATAAAAAGGAAGGGAGTGGGAAACTGGGATTAGTATCCATTAAAGAAGGTAAACCTGAGAATAACAACATACTGGACATATAAAAAGCGAATGGTGAGCAAAAGAAGCCAAAATCAATGTCCCCATCTGCACTGTCCTTAAAGAAAACGGGGGGCGGGGGGGGCGTAAGTTACTTAGTACTTACACAAATTTCAGTAAAATACTCTATATTAGTATGTTACAGTACTTTTGGTTACCAGTAGCAAAATCCAACTCTGGCTACCTTAAGCCAAAAAGGAATTTATTAGAAGAAGCTAGGGTACATAGCAGAACATAATGGAAAGCCACCTAAACAAGCTATGGGAAAATCCAGGGAGTTTAGAATTTCTCACTAGAGATGTTAATGAAATTTTCCTTAAGACAACTCATAATGAACTTGGCAGAGTTTCAAAAAGTTCAAATCTCCTTATCATTCAGATCTGAATTTTATTTGTTAAATGTTCAACCTTTGATCAGTCAGCGCTATCTAGGGGACTCTCAGGTGGGATAGATGAAACAACTGGTGTTTACTTCTGTTTGAGGGGAAATTCCCTGCATAGACAAGATTTTGAGCTAGCATTTCCTACATAGTCAGGGTAGTTACAACAAATGACAAACAAACCAAAAACTGGCACCTGAACATCACATTGAATTTCTGATTCAAGAATTACCTAATTCTCTACAATATTAACACTGAAAAAAAAATCATATAAGTATTAACTACCCGAGGGCATTATAGTAAAAATGTAGAGACAAGAAGTTGTTACCACTTCATTTAACCTCTTTACACAAGGGATATTAACTTTACTTTTAAAAATATACTTTTCAGTTTACATATTTATTTTGTATAAATTAGGTAATGTTACAAAAATGCAGAAACGTTCAGAAAAAATAAACACCTGCTTTTCATTATCCAGATATAATTTATATTTTATAACACAAAATATTAACCTTTTGTTATAGTTCTTTCACATGTGATTTTTAAAGAAATAAAAATGTTTACACATAATGGAACCATTTTTTTCTCTCTACAGGTAACCGTTTTCCTGAAGTTGGTTTTACTATTTCCATCCCTTATTCTGAATGTTTCACACATATCTAGGTACTCAGTAAAAGTATATATCACTGTAGTATGTGTTTAACATTTACATAAATGTTATCATACTGCCAATATCCATCACCAATAGGTTTTTATCATGCAAAAGCATATTTTTGAGATTGAGTCATCCTAGTGCACTTAGTTTTAACTCATTCATTTAAAATGTTAAACAGGATTCTATTATATGACTCTTAACATCCATATTGATGAATATTGAGATTGTTTTCTTCCTTGTTTCCATCCTTCTACCTGAAGAGATGATGCAATAAACATTTTAGTATAGAGTTCCTTGAGCATATGCTCAGGGGTTTTCATAGGGTTTAAAATTAAAAGTGGAATTGTTTATATGCAGGATGTGTTCACTTTTGCTATCACTAGATATTTTTCTCCAGAATTGTTGAACCAGTTTACAGTTCTAACAGCCATGTACTAAAGCTGCCATTGTACCGTGTCCTTAGCAAGGATGGGTATTGTCATTTTAAAAATTGTGTTTTTTTTTTTAGTATCAAAGTAGTATCTCTTTCCATGATAACTAGTAACTAAATATTTTTTACATATTCATGGGTCGCTATTCTTTTATGCATTTACTGTTTTCTATTGGGATTGTAGTTATTTAAAATATAATGAGCCGGGCTCGATGGCTCAGCCTGCAATCCCGCGCCTTTGGGAAGCTGAGGTGAGTGGATTGCCTGAGCCCGCGGGTTCGAGACCCGCCTGGGCAAGCGAGACCTCATCTCTACAATAAGTCAAAAAAATTAGCC
>CAUYQG010039661.1:0-28513 GCA_963574415.1 Tarsius wallacei | reverse complement strand
AGTCCATAATATTGGCCTTCTTTATGACTGCATAATATTCTATTGTGTATATATACCAGTTTTTTTTGTATCCAGTCTAGTTTCAATGGGCAGCATGGTTGGTTCCATGTTTTTGCTATTGTGATTAGTGCTGCAATAAACAAGATTGCGCAGTTATCTTTGTTGTAGAATGATTTGAGTTCCTTCAAGTATATTCCCAGAAGGGGGATTGCTGGGTCATATAGAAGGTCAATTTCTAGTTCTTTTAGACATTGCCACACTGTTTTACACGGAGGTTCCCACTAACAGTGTAGAAAAGTTTCCTTTTCTCCACATCCTCACCAGCATCTGTTTTTTGCTTTATTAATGATGGCCATCCTGATTGGAGTTAGGTGATATCTCAATGTGGTTTGGATTTGCATTTCTTTGATGATTAATGAGGGTGAGCATTTTTTCTTGTGTCTGTCGGCTGCTTGTATGTCTCTTGAAAAGTGTCTATTCATGTCTTTTGTTCATTTTCTAATGAGGCTGCTTTTTTTTTCCTTTCAGCACATTTGTGTTCCTTGTGGATCCTGGATGTTAGGCCTTTGTCAGATATATAGTTGGCAAATGTATTTTCCCAGTCTGTGGGCTGTCTCCCTGCTCTCTTGATGGTTTCATTGACTTCGCAGAAGCTTGTCGGTTTGATGAGGTCCCACTTGTCTATCTTATCTCTTATGGCATGGACACTTGGGGTTTTGATCAGGAATTTTTTATCAAGGAAATTTTTGATCAGGAAATTTCTAATTTCCATAAGGGCATCTCCTGCATTTTCTAAGATTCTTATAGTTTGAGGTCTTGCATTTAGATCTTTGATCCATTGGCAGTTGATTTTTTGTATGGTGATAGGTAGGGGTCCTATTTCATTCTTCTGCATGTGGTCAGCCAGTTTTCCCAGCCTCATCTACTGAATAGGTTCTCCTCTACTCAGTGGTTGTTGGTGGAGGCTTTGTCAAAGATGAGTTGGTTGAGAAATTGAGGTTTTGGTTCTGGAATCTCAATTCTGTTCCACTGGTCCATATGCCTGTTCTTGTACCAATACCAGGTCTTTTTTTTTTAATTGTAGCCTTACAATAAAGTTTAAAGTCTGGAAGTGTGATACCTTCCATTTTGTTTCTTTTTCTGAGGGTTTTTTTTTTTTTTTTAGCTATTTTTGGTCATTTTTGTTTCCATATGAATTTCTGTATTGTTGCTTCCAGGTTTGAGAAGAATGATGATGGTATTTAATGGGTATTGCATTGAATCCGTAGATTGCCCATGCCCTACCCACCATATTCACCCAGTCTCACCCCAAGTTACTTCTTTTTGTTTCCCTGGATGAAAAAAGTCTCAAAGGGAATCCTTCTGTCTACGTGGAAGGAGTGAAACAAAAAACAGCAGGAGCACCAAAAGCTATCAAAACTGACAAGTTCAAAAACTGTTTGGAGCAGTGGCAAAAGCATCTTCATAGATACATTGCATCTAAAGAAGAAGACGACTTTGAAGGTAACTGAAGTTTACACATGTAAGAATGAATACACAAATTTTTATCAATAAATGCCAGTTTGGTATAATTGGCAGTTATTATATTACTGGTATGAAAGGCTATCAAAATGCTCTATTCTGTGTATTTCTCTCTAAGCAGATCATTACATTCTTTTCTTCAGGTGTACATCCAAAACTTTCATGTGTATTCACCTTATCTCAAGTTTATGTGGCCATTTCTTTCACCACACTCACACGAGAGAATAAACTCTAAGCAAATATTCACCTTGCCTGCTCACTCACTTTCAGAGGCTGGTATCTTTGTTTAAAGGACAAACTTAAACAGGGCTTAGTTTGGTCGTAGCCTTCAGCTTTCCTTGTGCCAAATCTTGTCTTGTCTTGGAAGCCTGCCTTGAATTTCTATTTTCCTCACAACCTTTATTTCTCCCTTCTGATCCACCTGACAAGGACTTTATTCATTAAACAAAATTTTTTTTAAAAGTTTTCAAGCAAAGTTTATTTAGAAAGTAAATCAGAGAGAGAAAAAGAGAGAGAGAGATTCACCTCCCCAGGGTAGGGGAGGGGGCCAAAGCTAAGGAAACATGGCAGCCATAACTCAAAGAGCCATGGGGAGACAGCAGAGTTTAACAAAGTCATGGCCTCATTAAACAAATTTTGAGTGGCCGACGTTCACTAGGCAAAGCGCAAAGTACTCATTAAACTGTGTCAACAGCACAAGGGCAACTGAGAACCATGGAGGGAAAGGCTCTGCTCCAAGGAAGCCAATCGTGGGGAAGAGACTAATTAAGCAAACAATCGGATACGGCTATCAACAACAAACTATGGTAAACATTGGGGAGGAAATTAATATGGTACTGCATGATGATGCAATGGAGGAGCTGGAGGCCTCACTTAGGGTAGGGGTTGTCGTGGCATTTTTGAGGAGTGGAATTTCAGGCGTGAGCAGAGGAAGTCGGGTTACCTAGGCCATGACAGGAAAGGAGCGTGGTGGGTGGGTGTGGAGCCCAGAAAGACAGTCTAAGTGCTGCCAGAAAAGTTTTCTATTGTATTATGGGACTGCAGTTTGAAGGAATTCAAATTATAACCATTTCAGTATTTCCCAAACGAAATTTTCACCAAGACCAAGATTCCATGGTGTTTCCAGAGGCATCTGCAGATTAGGTAAATCTGTTTAAAATCTTCAGAAATTGTTAGAAGTTTCCTGTAGTAGACAACCCTCAATCAGGACACAAAGATGAAAAGGCCTTCCGTTTAGAATGTGCACAAACACAAGAGTTAGGAGGCCGCTTCCATCCTCACTACAAGAAAAATTCAAAAAAATCTATATCATATTTTTATTGGGACCTATCAGAGAGCCAAGTTTTCAAAAGGGTGCGGAACTCCAAAGTGCTACAAGTTTTTCAAGAAGGACTAGGAACTATAAACAGTTGTGCCCTTGGCAGAGCATGGGAAGAGGAGGTAACGACCATATCAATGAATAGCAAAGAAACAACTGAACTTTAATACACCTTCAAGCCTAGCTGGGGGCTAGCATGACAATTTAGAAACCCCGGGAGCTGCAGACACAGGAGGGTCTGCACACACTCACCAGCAATCAACATCCTCCTCCTTAAGTTGCTCTCAAGAAAGGTCAAGGAGGCAGAGGCATGGGAGAGCCTCTCTCGGGGTGCAGGCATGGGGGTGGCCATCAGCGGTGGCATGAAGAATCAGCCCAAACCCAGCAGGGTCCTAGCCTCACATTTCTTGCAAAGCAAGACCCCCACGCTGACCGCCCTATCCCCAACGAACAGTGAGAGGGTCAGAAATAAATGCCAAATGATGTTGGAAAGGCTAGAAAGCATTCCTGCCCCCCAAACCCAAAAAAGTCTTCAATGGCTAAGGTGGGCTAGAAAATACATACTCTGTGCCCAGCGCTGAACCTGAGGGAAAAAAATCTATCGCTGAGGGAAGGACAGGAAATGCATGCATGCTCGGGATTTAAAATTAACACGAAGCAGAGATCTGCTGCAGGAAGGTAGAAACAAGAACCTTGGTTGTACCCCAAGCCCCACGAAGACAGAAGGCAGAGTTCAGCTGGATAAAAAGAAAGGTCTGGGACGTTAAGAAAGCCCACTCCTTAGGCTTAAGACACATCGCTGCCTAAGACAGAGACTGGAGGAATAAAAAGAAAAGGATAAAGGAAAGAGATAAAGACAGGTATTTTCTTTTTCTTTCTTTCTTCTTTCTTTCCTTCCTCCCTCCCTCCTTCCCTCCCTCCTTTCCTTCCTTCCTTCCTTCCTTCTTTCTTTCTTTCTTCTTTCTTTCCTTCTTTCTTTCAGTTGGAGTCTTTCGCCCAGGCTGGAGTACCACGGCACGCTCACGGCCACCCCAGCCTCGACCTCCTAGGCCCTGGAGATCCTCCCACTTCAGCCTTCCAAGGAGCCAGAACCACAGGTTCGTGCTACCAAGCCCAGCTCATTTTTGATTTGTGGTAGAGACGAGGTCTCGCCAAGATGCCTGGGCCAGTCTCGAATCCGCGGGCTCAGGCAGTCCGCTCACCTTGGACTCCCAAAGTGATAGGATGACAGGCTGAGCCACCGAGCCCGGCCAGAAAGGCATTTTCTAACATCACCCAAGTAGCCTTGCAGCAAGTAAAGAACAATGTCGCTCTATTCCTGGAGAGGTGAAAGGGTGCTCAGAGAGGCATTTCCGAGGTGCAGGTGTGGAAAGCTTGCAGAGCAGTAGGGTAGATCTGAAGATGGATGGGAATGCCAACCATCACTCCCTCTATCTCACCCTGAAAATCTTGTTGCACCAAGAACAAAATAACAGTGGTTTTCCACTGGAGGCATCTGAAGTCTGTGGCGCAATAAAATTACTACGGCAACAACGAGACTCAAGCCCAGTGCAACTACTGGAATGGATTTTCCTAGGCTACTGGCCTCTGGGAACAGAAGTGTGACCCATGCAAGGCGTAAATGCTATCTACCTCAGTTTCTACTGACCGTCTATATACAATTGAAAATTAAAAATTATGAGACACACGTATGACACATTCACAGCTAACATTATCATAAACAGGGGAAAGCAAGAAAGACACTGTGTCCATTGTCACCTTTGGTATTCAACGCCCTCTGGGAAGTCCTAGCCAGCGAAATTAGCCCAGAGAAAGAAATAAAGGACATCCAAATTGGAAAGAAACAAGTCAAATTAACCCTGTCTTCAGATGATATATTTAGAAAACACTAAAGACTCCACCATAAAACTGGTAGAACTGATCAACAAATTCAGTAACGTTGCAAAATACAAAGTCATTGTTAAAAATTGGTAGCATTTTGATATACTAACAACAGATATTCTGAAGAAGAATGCAAGAAAATATGTATTTGCAATCGTTACAAAGTAGCTCGGAGTAAATTTAACCAAAGAAGGAAAAGTTCTCTACAATGAAAATTATAAGACATTGATGAAAGAAATTGAAAACCACACCAAAAAAAAAAAAGAAAAGAAAACATAGCCATGCTCATAGATTGGAAGAAACAACATTGTTAAAATGTGTCAACGCTATGCAAAGCAATCCACAGATTCAACTCAATTGAATCCCTGTCACATTCTTCACAAAATAGAAAAAAGCAATTCTAAAATGTATACGGAACCACAAAAGACTCAGAATAGCCAAAGTGATTCTGAGCAAACAAACCATAGCTAGAGGCATCACACTACCAGACTTCAAATTATACTACAAAGCTAAAGTAACCAAAACAGCACAGTACTGACATAAAAACAGACATAGACCAATAGAATAGAATAGAGAACCCCCAAATAAATCCACACATTCATGGTCAACTCATTTTCAACAAAGGCACCAAAAACATACATTCAGGAAAGGTCAGTCTCTTCAATAAATGATGCTGGGAAAACTGAATATCCATATGCAGAAGAATAAAATTACATCCTTATCTCTTAACATATACACAAAGCAAAAGCAAAATGGATTAAAGACTTAAGTGTAAGACCTGAAACAATAAAACTACTAGAAGAAAATATTGGGAAAATGATGCAGGATGTTGGTCTCATTGGTCTGGGCAAAGACTTTTTGAGTAAGACCTCAAAAGCAAAGGCAGCCAAAGCAAAAATAGACAAATGGGATCACAACAAGCTAAAAAGCTTCTGCAAAGCAAAGAAAACAATCAACAAAGTGAAGAGATGACCCACAGAATGGGAGGAAATATTTGCAAACTATCCATCTGACAAGGGATTAAAAACACAATATAAAGGGGCTCAAACAACTCAGTAACAACAACAACACAACTAAAACCTGGGCAAAAGTTCTAAAAAGATATTTTTTGAAAGAAGACAAACCAATAGGCAACAGGCATATTAGAAAATGCTCAGCATCACTAATGATCAGAAAAATGTTCAAGTCAAAACTACAATGATATATAACATCTCACCCCAGTTAAAATGACTTTTATTCAAAAGACAGACAATAACGAAAGCTGGGGAGAAAGAGGAACACATGTTACTCTTGCTAGGAATGTAAATTAGAAAAGCCACTATGGACAACAGTGTAGAAGTTTCTCAAAAAACCAAAAATAGACCTACCATGTGATTCAGCAATCCTGCTGCTGGGTGTATACCCAAAAGAAAGGAAACCAATCTTTCAAAGAGATTTCTGCACACCCTTATCAACTGCATCACCATGCACAATAGCCAAGATACAGAATCAACTGAAGTGTTCATCAGTCAATGAATGGATGAAGAAAATGTGGCATATATACATAATATAGTATTATTCAGTCATAAAGAAAAATGAAACAGCCTGGATGGACCTGGAGGACATTATGTTAAGTGAAATAAGCCAGGCACAAAAAAGATAAATATCACAGGTTCTCATTTGTATGTGGGAGCTAAAAAGATTGAACTAACTGGAGACAGAGTAGAATGATGGTTACCCGAGGCAGTGAAGAAAAGGGGGACACTTTATTAGGCCAGTGTAAACCTATCACTAACACCAGAAAAAAAATACTGCCAAAAAAAAAACCTACAGAAAAATACTTTATAACTATGGATTCCCAGGTGCTATGGCTGGAGCCTATAATCACAGTGCTTTAGGAGGCTGAGATGGGAGAATTGGTTGAGCCCAGGAGTTCAAGACCATGAACTGCAAAATAGTGAGACCCTGCTTCTGCATTTTTTTTTAATTAGCTGTGTGTGGGCAACCCCTTCAGGTCCCCTCCCACTGTGCTCTTTTCTGTGCTCTCAATTAATCTTGCTCCCCCCCCCAAAAAAAATCAGCTAGGTGTGATAGCGCATGCCTGTAGTCGTAGTTACTCGTGAGGCTGAGGTGGGAGGATGGCCTGAGCCCAGGACTTTGAGTTTGCAGAGAGCTATGATCATGCCACTGCATTCCAGCCTTGGAGACAGAGCAAGACTCTAACTCAAAAATAAATAAATATGCAAAAATGTGAATATTTAAACCTAAATCTAAATTTAAAATTATTAGCAGTCAAATCTGGCAACATATTTTAAAAGTACATCACAACTTAGATTTAACCTAGGAAAGTAAGGTTGGTTCAACGTTGAAAAGTCAATTAATTTAATTCATCATATTAACATATTAAGAATGCAAGATATGTGTCCAGCTTGATGGGTACAGAAGAAACAATTGACAAAATTCAACATCCATTCATGGCAAAAATTCTTAACTAGAAGAATGGAATTTCTCAGTCCTAGAAAGGACATGTGTACAATAATGACAAAAAATACACAATGGTAAAATCCTGAATGCTTTTCTCCCAAAATCAGAAAAAAAGCAAGTTAATCTGCTCTCACTACTCCTGGTCAACACTGAACTGGATAAACATGAATGTGCACTTGTACAGGTGTGTATGTGCACACACACACACACACAGACACACACACACACACAAAGAACATACAGATTGGAAAGAAAGAAGTAAAACCGTCTCTCTTGGCAGACTACGTGATTGCTTACATAAAGAATCCCAGGAAATCTACAACAATGCCACCAGAGCTAAAAACTGTATTTAACAAGGTAATAGGATACAGGGTAAAGGCAAATATTTTAAAATCAAGTGTAGTTCATATACTGGCAGCCAATAATTGGAAACTGATATCTAAAAACGATACCATTTACAACAGTATCGGAAATAAAGCAACTGAAATAAAGATAAATTTTAAAGATAAATACAGATAGACTAGCAACTGCAATAAGGATAAATTTTATGAAATAGGAGCAAAAGTTGTGCTCTGAAAGCTAAAATGTTGCTGGGAGAATTTAAAGATGACCTGCCTACATCGAGAGAGTTACTCCGTTCACAAACTAGAAGACTCGTGCTGTTACAGTGGCAGTTCTCCCAAGATTGATCTATCAATTAAACACAATCTCAATCAAAATGCCATCAAGCTTTTTCTGTAGAAATTGACAAGCTAATTCTAAAACTTTTATCAAACTGGAATACCAAAGACAGTTTTGAAGAAGAACAAAGATGGATGCCTTGTACTATCTATATCAAGATTTCACACAAAGCTTTAGTAATCAAGACAGTGCTGTATTGCTGTGAGGATAAGAAGAGATCAGTGAAACAGAAAACAGAGTTGATAAATAGTAAAACACGTATATAAACAAGTGATTTGCAACAAAGATACCCAAGTAATTAAATGGGGGAAAGAATGTTTTTTTCAAAAGATGGTGCTCTAATAACTGTTCACCTATAGGCAAAAGATGAACATCAATTCATACTTTCTAAGAAAAAGTAACTCAAAATGGATCATAAACCTAAATGTGAGCACTCTAACAGTAAATCTTATAAAAGAAAGCAGAGAGAAAAAAATTGTGATTGCAATTGTCAAATATATCTTAGGACAAAGCACAAATCATAAAAGGAGAAAAATGGATGCACTTGATATTATCAATTAGCAACTGCTCCTCTTCAAAACACTTTTTTAAGAAGATGTAAAAAGAAGCCACAGACATGCAGAAAATACTGACAAAATTCATATCTGATAAAGGACTTGTATCCCAAAATATGTTTTAAAAAAAAGTATACAACCAAATAACAAGACAATCCAATTTTTAAAAATATATAAAAGATGTGCACAGACATTCCACTAAAGGATAAATATAAATTAAAAGAAAATAAACACGCAGCTTTCCGTGTTAGTCGTGCTCTCGCAAACATGATGAACATTCCCAAAACCCACTGGACTTTCTGTAAAAAGTGTGGCAAGCACCAACCCCACAAAGTGACACAGCACAAGAAGGGCAAGGATTCTCTGTAAGCCCAGGGAAAGTGGTGTTGTGACCGGAAGCAAAGTGGCTATGGTGGGCAGACTAAGCTGATTTTCTGGGAAAAGGCTAAAACTACAATGAAGATTGTTCTGAGGCTTGAGTGTGTTAAGCCCAAGTGCAGGTCTAAGAGGATGCTGACTACTAAGAAGTGCAACATTTTGAAGTGGGAGGAGATAAGAAGAGAAAGGGCCAAGTGATCCAGTTCTAATGTCATATTTTGTTGAACTATGAAGAAAATAAAATCTTGAGATGATGTCCACTTCAGAAAAAGAAAATAAATACAGAAAAATGCATAATATCACTAATCATCAGGGAATAAGAATTAAATATCACTACAAACCCAATATAAATGCTAAAATTAAAAGACTGACATTACCAAGTGCTGGCTGTTTTGCAAAGCGACTAGAACTCATATTGCTGAAAATAATACAAAATAGTACAGTTACTTTAGAAAATAGTTTGGCATTTTTAAATAAAGTCAAATATACAGTTATGACCCAGCAATCCTTCTTTTAGTTACCCAAGAGAAATGAAACTCATAGCCACACAAAGTTCTCTATCTAAGTGTTTATAGCAAGTGTATTTAGAATATCCAAAAGCTATAAATAAGCAAATATCAATTAATTGGTGAATGAGCAAACACATTGTGGTGGTGCATGAATATGATAAAATATTGTTTATCAATGTAAAGCACAAACAATTAATACATGCAACATGGATAAATCTCAAAATTCATGATGGTTAGTGACAGAAGATAGACGTGAAAGGCTAAAATTAATTTTATATAACATTCTGAAAAAATAAAATAAAACACATGTGAGTATTTGGAAGACACATGCTGAGTCAAGAAATCATAGAGATGAGGGGTTTGCAGCAGAAATCTCTCAGGCAAGAAGTAACAAGGGTCTGAACGAGAGCAGTGGAAAGAGGCAGGGAATGAAAGACCGAGATCGATTACACACATCCTTATGATGTGAAATTCGCAGCATTTAATCATTTTTTGCACGAATCTCCAAAATGAGGTCGAAGGGCAGTTGAGTAAGGGGTTGAATCTCATAAATTGAAGATATTTGGAAACTAATCATTACAATAATGGTTAAAACTCTGAGAGAAGGCAAGTGGAAGAACACTAGATGGCAAGTAGGGGTGGTAGTAGAACAATATAACTATAACTTGGTGGCAAGGATGGCATTATCTTTGGGGTGGGGTGTATGGAAGAAAAGATAGACATGAAGGAAACCAAAAAGAAGTAGACACGCATAAAGAAAACCAAGAGGACAAGGGATTCAAGATGGCCACCTAAAAGCAGCCAATCAGTGCCTCTCTTACAGAGCAAACCAAGGAAGACAGTCCCAGGAGTCAGAAACCCACAGCAGTTGGAGCCGCTGAGATGGAGGACACACCCCACAACATTCAGAGGACCAGTGGGACAGAGCAGGAGGAAAAAGAATGGGTAGCCAGGTTTGGAGCCAGTAAGTCCCCTCCCCTCTGGCTCATGTCAGAAACAGAAAGCAGGTTCTAGATGGGAGAAATGGTGACTGTGGAAAATTAGGACTCTGCGTTTGCTACCTCCACTAACTAGGAGGGCCCCCCCACCAGGTCTCATGAGACTCCAGTCCCAAAGAGAAAATGAACTGAATATACATATACAACTGAACCTTTCCACTCCCTTGCTTCAAACCATTCATTACCTTACAGCTAAGTCCTGTTGTAAAGCTCTTCATGGTCTATATTTCTTTCTGGCTTGATGTGTCACGGCTCCATTGTTTACATTTTAAATTTCAGCAAAGTCAAACTGCCTTATTTTTGTAAACTCATTTCTTTGCCTTGTGTATTTTAATGCCTCTCTTTTTGTGTTCCCACCTTCTCATTCATCACATTTCTTATTCTGATCATCGCTATTTATTATCTTAGGCCAATATTGGGTATTACATTATCCAAGATGAATTTTCTCTGGCCATTGGAGTTAGCCACACCCACACAAATTTGTAATATTCCATGGATAGCTTCACCATCCTGGAGCTGAATGTGGCTGGCGAAAAATTCTCAAACCTGTTGTTTAGCATGGCCTTAAATCTATGACCACCACTTTCAAGCAGGCCCATAAAATCATAGTGGATGTCCCTAGCCATTCACTCTTTCAATATTTTGATTTATTATTTAATATATTATTTTCTCTCTGAAAATTTCCAAAACAGCCCACCTTTTATTTTGGCTGGTGACCTTTCATTTTATTCACGAAGAATAGAAGCAGATGGAAGTCTACAGTCTTCCACTATCCACCCTATTTGCCAAGGTGCCCAGCCAGCATGATATTATGCTGTCTCACTTGTTACTATAGATGAGTCATCCATGCTCTTATTTAAAGTAAATTCCTGCATCCCATTCCTCTCTTGCCTTCTCAGGGACATTGCTCCAACTGTATTTTTTTTGTCTCGCTCTTATTAATTACTTTTTTTCTCTACTGATTATTCCCATCACTATAGAAACATTCTATCATTTCCCCAATCTAAAAAACAAAACAAAACTTATTAAGTAATAGATGATATTTAAAACTTGCCATGCATTTTGTTTGGCGTGGCAGTGGTATCATGGCTATGTTAAAAAGTTCTCATCAGTTGGAAGTACAAGCTGAAGTCAAGCACAGGATATGTTTTAAGAATGTGGTAGGATGTAGATGAGACGAAATTAGCAAAATATTCATAATTGTCAAAACTTGGTGATGGGTACTATACTGCTCTCTGTTCCTATGTGTATGTATAAAATTCTCCATAATAAAAACAGACAGCAAAACCTAATGCTGACTGCACTTTCCCTGTTTCATTGCTCTCATTTATCATTAAGTTTCTGGAGTCATCTATACTCATTTTCTTTACCTTACTAACTAAAAAAAAGAAAAAAGAAAAATCCATTCTCACAGTTGATGGAGAACCAGTTGATAAAAACACCAATAATCCCCTAAATCTTAACGAGTTGTCACCCACAAATGGCCCTCCCAGATCCAGAATGACAGAACCCATCCAGAATGACCTATCCCTGATGACAGACATAGAGTTCAGACTATGGATGGCAAAAACAGTCAAAGAAAGCCATGAGAAGATGGAAGAACGGGTCCCCAGCCATTGAAAACTGAGTTGGACAATAAAATAAACATCCTGTCTGAACTCCCAGAAATAAAAATGTTTTCATGGAATCTCAAAGCACAATGAAAAATCTAAAGAGTAGGATTGTCCAGGCAGAAGAAAGAATCTCAGAGCTTGAGGATCAAATAATTGAACTAAACTAGGCCAACAAAAACAAGCAGAAAAGGTTCAAGAAGAATGATCAAAGCTCACAAGAGGTTTGGGATTATGTAAAGAAACCAAATCTATAGCTGATTGGCATCCCTGAGAGAAAAGGGGAAACTGAGAACACCCTGGAACAAGCTTTCCAAAAAGTCAACCAAGAAAATTTTTTCCTATCTCACTAGAGAGGCAACCACACAGATACAAGAGTTCTAGAGAACGCCTACAGGGTATTACATGAGAAGACCATTCCAAAGAAATGTAGTAATCCTTTTCTACAAAGTAAGTATGAAAGAAAAAGTCCTAAAGACAGCTAGAGAGAAGGGATAGGCCAATCAGAATTGCAGCAGACTTCTCAGCAGTAACCCTACAAGCCAGAGGGGACTGAAGTCCCATCTATAACATTCTTAAAGAAAAGCAATTCCAGCCAAGAACTTCCTGTCCCATCAAGCTAAGCTGCAATAATGAAAGAGAATTAAAATCCTTCCCAGACATCCAATCCCTTAGACAATATGCTACCTCCGGCTCCAGACCAGCCCTTCAGAAGATGCTTAAGAATGCTCTAAGAACAGAAACAAAATAATGGCTCCACTCACCACAAAAGCACAGGAAAGCACAGAGTTAATAGACTATAAAAACCAACCACAAAATCTGAAAAGCAAAGCAACCTCTTAACAGCAATATGGCAGGAATAACTCCCCACACACCAATAATCAACTCAGGGAATTAAGTGAATGGATCCAGTGTGCCACTCCAAAGGCATAGAGTGGCAAATTGGATAAAGAAATATGATCTAGCCTTCTGCTGCCTTCAGGAAACCTGTCATACTACAAATGACATCCATGGGTTCAAGGTAAAATGCTGGAGAAAAATCTTAGAAGAAAACAAAAAAGACCCAGAGTAGCTATTCTTATATCAGATAAAACACACTTTAACCCAATAAAAGCTAAAAAGGACACTGACAGATACTACTTAATGACAAAAGGCTCAACCCACAAGAAAGAAGCATTCATTTTGAATATATATGCACCCAGATTTATAAAACGATTGTTAATTAAACTAAGAGGCAACATAGACAGCCACACAACTATATTTGGAGACTTTAATACTCTGCTAAAAGCTTTAGACAGGTCACTGAGGCAAAAAACAAATAAGAAAATCCAGAACCTTAACTCAACACTCTACTAATTGGACCTAATTGGCATCTGCAGAACACTTAACCCCAAAACCACAGAAAATACATTCTTCTCATCATCACTTGGAACATGCTCTAAGATCAACCACATAATTGGGCAAAAATCAAATGCGAACAATTTTCAAAAGGTCGAACTCATCCCAAGCATCTTCTCAAATCAGTGGAATAAAAATAAATATCCTCACCAACAGGAACCCCCCAAAACACACAAATACATGGAAATTAAGCACATGCCTCTGAATGACTTTTGGGCTAAAACAGAAATCAAGGCAGAAATAAAAAGATTCCTGGAAACAAATGAAAATCAAAGATACAACACAACAAAACCTGTGGGATACCATGAGGCAATGCTGAGAGGAAAGATTATAACATTACACACACATATCAAGAAAATAGAGAGATCTCAAGTATACAGTCTAATGTCACACCGAAGGTAGCTAGAAAGTCAAGAGCAATCCAATCACAGAATTAGTAAAAAAGAAATTGAGATTACTAAAATAAAGTCACAGTTGAATAAAATAGACACCAAAAAAGTCATAGAAAGGATCAACAAATTTAAAAAGATGAATAAAATTGACAAAATAATAGAGAAAGTTTAAATTAACACAATTAGAAGCAAAAAAGGCAATGTGATAACTGACCCAGAAGAAATTCAAAAGATTATTAGAAATTACTGTGAACATCTCTTTAGAGAGAAACTAGAAAATTTAAAGAAAATTAAAGAATTCCTGGCATCACATAACTTCCCAAGAATGAAACAAGAAGAAACTGCAACCCTAAACAGACCAAGAATCCAAGAAATTAACTCAGTTACAAGAAAACTCTCTTCCAAAAAAAAAAAGTCCTGGGTCAGTTGGTTTCTCAGCTGAATTCTACCAGATGTACAAGGAAGAACTGATACCAATCCTAATGAAAGTATTCCAGGCAATTGAGAAGGAGGCAATTCTCTCTAGCTCATTCTATGAAGTCAATATCATCCTGATACCAAAAATGGCAAAGACCCAATGAGGATGAAAACTACAGGACAACTTCTTTGATGAACATAGATGCAAAAATTCTCAACAAGAGTCTAGCAAATCACATCCAACAGCACATTAGAATAATCCTCTATCATGACCAACTGGGCTTTATTCCTGGAATGCAAGTCTGGTTCAACATACATAAATCAATCAACATACTCCATCACATAAATCGGTATAAAACCAAAAACTACATGGTTACCTCATTAAATGCAGAAACATTTTTTGGTGAAATCCAACATCCCTTCTTGATAAAAACTATCGAACATCTAGGTATCAAAGGATCATTCCTGAAAATAAGAAGAGCCATCTGTGACAAACCTGCAGCCAACATCATGGTTAATGGGCAGAAGTGGAAGCATTCCCTTAAGAACTGGAACAACACAAAGATGCTCACTCTTACCCCTCCTATTCAACATAGTAGTGGAAGTCCTATCCATAGCAACCAGGCAGGAGAAGGAAATCAGGGGTATCTAAATAGGAAAAGAGAAGTTAAGTTATGCCTTTTTTGCAGGTAATATGATTCCATGCCTAGAAAACTCTAGAGGGTCTGTCAAAAAACTGCTCACACTGACAAATGACTTTGGTAAAGTCTCGGGATACAAAAATCATTGTACAAAAAACAGTTGCATTTCTATACACCACAACAAGCAGGCTGTGGACCAAGTAAAAAGCACAATCCCATTCACAATAACCATACAACAAATAAAATAGTTTGGCAGTTACCTAACCAAAGAGATGAAAGATCTTTACAGTGAGAACTACAAAACACTGCTCAAAGAAGTCAAGGCAGGCACAAACAAATGAAAAAACATCCCATGCTCATGGATTGGAAGAGTTAATATTGTCAAGATGTCCACTCAACCCAAGACAATCTACGGGGTCAACATAATTCCTATCAAATTTTCAGAATCATTTTTCACAGACCTAGAAAAGACAATACAGAAATTCATATGGAAGGAAGAAAGAGTTCAAATAGCTAAAGCAATCCTCAGCAAAAGGAACAAAGGTGGAGGCATCATAATTCCAGGCTTCAAATTTTACTACAAGGCTACAGTAATCAAGATAGCATGGTACTGGTACAGGAATACCCACAGAAACTAATGGAACAGGATGGAGAATCTGGAAATAAATCTACCGATTTTCAACCAACTCATCTTCAACAAAACCAACGATAACAGACATTAGGGAAAAGAAACCATATTTAGCAAATGGTGATGGGAAAACTGGCTAACCACATGCAGAAGAATGAAACTGGTGATTATCACAATATACAAAAATTAAGGCAAAGTCGTTCAAGGACTTAAATGTGAAACCTCAAACTATAAGAATCTTAGAAGAACACTTAGAGAACACCCTTCTGGACATCAGCATAGTCAACGAACTCATGGCCAATTTCTCAAAAGCAAATGCAGCAAAAGCTAAGATTGGCAGGTGGGATCTTATCAAACTGAAAAGTTTTGCACAACAAAATAAACCACCAAAAGAGTACAGAGACAACCCACGGAATGGGAAAAATATTTGCAAGCTATGCATCAAAAAAAGGCCTAATATCCAGGATCTATGAGGTTCTCAAATGAACTCACAGGGAAGAAAAAAGCAGCGCTAAAAAGTGGGCAAAAGACATGAACAGGCAGTTCTCAAAGGAAAACATTCAGGTAGCCAACAAATGTGAAAAAATGCTCAGCTTCACTAATCATCAGAGAAATGCAAATCAAAACTACAGTGAGATGTCACCTCACACCCATCAGAAGGTCAGAATGGCTATCATTAAAATGTCAAAAAACAACAGATGCTGCTGACGCTGCATAGGAAAGAGACTGCTTCTACACTGTTACTGGGAATGTAAGCTAGTTCAGCTTTTGTGGGAAGCAGTGTGGCATTTTCTCAAAGAACTAAAAATTGGACTACAAGCCCAATTCTGGGAATATACCCAGAGGAACATAAATCACTCTACCAAAAAGACTCCAGCACACATGTGTTCACTGTATTACTCATCACAATAGTAAAAACAAGGAACCAACCCAGATGCCCATTGAAAGGGAACTGGATAAAGAAAATATGGTACATTTGCACAATGGAATATTATTCAGTCATAAATAAAAACAAAATCATGTCCTTTGCAGCAATATGGGTGCAGCTGGAGACTGCCATTCTAAGTCAACTGTCACAAAAACCAAAACCAAAAAAACGGAATGCTGCATATTTTTACCCATAAGCAGGTCCTGATCACTGTTCACAAGAGCATAAAAGTGGGTACAACAGACACCGAACACTGCCAAAGGATGGAGGGATGGAGCAGGGACAAAGGGCACACAGCCACACACTGGGTACCAGGTCCAATATCCGGGGGAGAGAGGGCTTGCTAGAAGCCCAAACCTCATCTGCATATAATCTACATATGTAGTAAAGCCTCACATGTGCCCCACATACAATACAATACAATAAAATAATAACGTAAAAAAGAGACAATAGGGAAAGCGGAATACAGAAGACGAGAGTATAGACTATTTCAAGCAGTATTCCACGATCAATAATGTCCGTGCAGGAAAGGTGCAATGAAAGTAAGGAATGAAAGAATCAATTAGCGCCGGCAGTTGGCACATTGCATCCTTTATGTGCGCAGGACGGTAGGAACAGTAATTGCCAGCACGAAGACAAATGGTTTGAGGAATGAATGGAAATAAAGAAAGAGTGACAGTGAATATAGACTACTGTTTGAGAATTTTGGATGAGTGGGGGAGGAAAGACTAATTTTGCTTATACCTACCTCAATTCTTCTTTGTCCCCATGCCCATAAATCTTCATAACCTTTAACAGGACTATTAACACTGTCTTCTAGGAATGAAAGAAACGAAGAAAATGAAGAGACATATTAGCGGTAACCATGACAACAATTGCAATGATATTTAATATTTAATTCCCACAGCAATCCACTTATGTGTGCTCTTATTCTAATTTTTTCATTCAGTTTTTGTCGGTGAACAAACTGAGACTAAAAGTAACAAAGCGATTATACAGCTTATAGTGTAAAAACGGCTGCTGTGCAGCCTGAGATCAAAATTTGTATAACACAGAGTCAGCTTGGCTCATTCTGCCTCTCAAAAATAAGACTGGCCTGAATGAAGGTCCAGGAATTGTGCTTTTCCGGAATCATCGACGGCTATTCTTTTCTGTGTCTGCTGAACTTTTTAGTCTTGAATCTGTGTTATGAAGTTGTTCTTTTCTGTCTGGTCTGTACCAGCTAAGATAAGGACCTCAACTCCTTTGCTTTAGCTTTCACCAAAAAGAAACCCCGTTTCGTGTGTGTCAAAAGGCTACACTGGACAGAAACTCTGGCTAGGTGGAGAGCAGAAAAGAATACCACAGCAAACGACTTCACACTTGATGCCTTGAAGTGCTTTGGACAAGCCTGCCAGTTCCAGCTACGGGCTTTTTCCACATTGTTTGAGTCCATCCCTCTCTCTCCTCTCATTGCTACTTTCAAGACTCAGAATGTTGGCTTATTATCTCTTTCTATTTATAGAAAGAATAATGGCATGCTCATATTTTGTTAAATCTTTACTCCCCTTCCCCTTTCGAATTGACTTAAAACTGCAGACCTTTATTCATTTTCCAAAGTAAGGACAGTTCCTTCCTCAAAAGGAACTTTATTTGCAATTAATAAAAAGTATGCTTTTTTTTCATTCAGTTATACACGTAAAAGGTTTTGGTCATGTATCTTTTGATCTATAATTACAATTGATTAAATCAGTTGTTTTGCTGACTGTAGTCATATGGAATGCTTAATCATCATAAATGTGGCCTCAAAATAGCTAAGGCAAAATTGGAAAACTGCCAAAACTCATGGTTAACAATTTAATTATTTTTCTAATTGACTATATGTTTAACGGCATTTCCAACTTATGATTTAGTACAAAAATGCAAGAACCCACAGATTCTGAACTTGAATAAAAGTATACTTGATAGAAGCCACACTATGGGAAAGCAAGAATTAAAACAACCCTAAGGAAAAATATACTTCTTAAGCAAACAATGCTATTCTGTCATGTTGATGATTCCTTTTGCCATCATATCTATAAGGTACAGGAGTGAGAGAGATGACAATTTTTACCTTCAAGGCTGAGTTCAGTTGGAGCTTACATGGGTCTGGGTCTGTTTATTCACTGCTCAGCCCCCAGTGCCTGGCTCCTACTGGCCAGGAAATAAATATCTGTTGGGTGGATAAAGTTTAGTTCTAACTTAAAAACTAAAATTTTGGATGTGAGATCGTTTTGACCAATGTCTCACACTTCTTCAATGATTTTAAGTTAGGTTCATATGGCTAGGGAAATCTGGAAAGATGTTTAATAGCTTTAATGAAAGAGACTGAAGTCACATCTACCAAATCACCATAGTATTTAATTTGGGCAGTAGAACAATTTGAACATGCCAAAACAGATTTAAAAAAAGAATTAAATAAGAGATCGGTCTTCAGAGAGAAATGATCTGTCACTGTTTACTATACTTTGCTGCGTGTTTATGTTTTACTAATGATATCTCATTGAATCCTAATCTCCTGAATTTGTGAATATGTTACCCTACATGACAAAAAGTATTTTGAAGGTGTGATTAAGAATCTTGAAATGGGGAGATGGGTCTAATAAAAATCACAAGAATTCTTTTTTTATTATTTTTAATTTTAAAGATGTGGGGTACAATTCAGGGTTAGTAATTCAAATGTTCAATATGCAGATTCCCTCTACTGCCAGTCCTTTTCTTGAAGTATTATGATAATTGTTCAAGGTCTGCTTATGAGTGAGAACATGTGATGCTCAGTTCTTTGTCTCTGTGATCGATAATTTCGTATTATAGCCTCTAAGTCCATCCAAGTTGCTGTGAAGTTCATGATTTTGTCCTTCTTTATGGCTGCGTAATATTCCATCGTGTATATCTTAAAAGTGGATAGTCTTTCCTGGCTGTGGTCAGCCAGGGAAATACCCAGTGCTGCTGAACTTGAAGAGGAAAGAATGCATCCAGGGTCTAAGGACGCATGTGACCTTTGGAAGGCCATACACACAAACCTCTCTGACATTGCCACTCATAACTTCAGATGGTTAAGTATCATAACCTGGCTTCTATCATTTTAAAATCCTATCATTTCCATTGCTGTTAGAGAGTCCAGTTCTGTAACACCATCTTCCATCATCAACCATGCTCTGCAGACCAGGGGTCCCCAGCCCCCGGGCGGCAGACTGGTACTGGTCCATAGCTTGTTGGGAACCGGGCCACACAGCAGGAGGTGAGTGGCGGGCAAGCGAGTGAAGTTCGTCTGTATTTGCAGCAGCTCCCCATTGCTTGCATTACTGCCTGAGCTCCACCTCCTGTCAGATTAGCCCTGAAAAGCCTGCTTCCATTTCCCAGATCCCATCTTTGTGAAGCAGGGTTTTCTGCAGTGACTGCAACTGAAACAAGATTATAGAGGAGACTAGACATAAGCCACACACTTCGGGTATCACTGTCTCCCACCACACCCAGATGGGACCGTCTGGTTGCAGGAAAACAAGCTCAGGGTGCCCAATGACTCTGCATGATGGCGAGTGGTATAATGATTGAATTATATATTACAGTGTAATAACAATAGAAATGAAATGCACAAGGAATGCAACGTGCTTGAGTTCTCCCAAAACCATCACCCCTACTGGGTCTGTGGAAAGACTGTCTTCTGCGAAACCAGTCCCTAATGTCAAAAAGGTTTGGGACCACTGCTATAAACGATAGCCACCATGCAGCTTCTCAGTGATGCCAGTTGCTTTCACCATAACACCTGTTCCTGCTTTGGAAAATAGAGTGTTCTCTGTGCTTACCTTCTACATCTTTCCATCATGTTCTCTGAGTCTTTTGACTTCTTCCTCTATTTTCTGCCATGGCAATTCCAGCATTTCTACTTCATTAAGGTTTAAGTGTGAGCCATTGTTGTCTTTCAATTTTAAGCATGAACTTAGCTGCATCTTAGTAGTATTTCCTGGAGTCTTTGACAGTGTTAAATCTTATGTTAAAAAATCGTATGTTAAAAAACACTCCCATGTCAATAAACCATCTTGTCCAAATACATTCTGTTCTCCTTTGATTCAGACATTCCTAGAATCTAGCACCACACATGGTATATGTTGACTAGGCCCTTTCTTCTCTATAGAAGGTCAGCAGTACCCGAGTTGGGTTATGTTAATACTTGGCAATAGGAGGGATGAAGGGGAGTTTGTTTTGTCTTCATCATCTTCAAAAACGGGCGGAGCACTAGTCTTTAACTAGGAAGAACAGGCCACTTCTGCAGGCTAAGAGAGTTCAGGGCAATGTGTGGATTCAGGTTTTCAAGTGTGTTGACTCAAATGTCCCAGTCCCAAATCTCAGGAGCACGTATCTTGTCAATAAGAGTTTGACCTTGATACGGTAGACCTACAAGATAAGGAGTAAATATGCTCTGGAGTCCTACCACCCTCGTCATTAAATCTTTGGCCTAATTCTCATCATATTATGTGTTGCATTTACAGAAGGTGAATCTGTGCCTCTGTGTTTACCTTTTCTCAATTTGAGCAAAAAACATGGGGTGGGTTACCCTCAACATCTATGCCGCTGAGACTTTGGACTACCGAAATTCCCTTCTCTGATTCAACTTCCTTCATCTACAGCTGGACTCATTGGTCCTGTTTAATTCAATGTCGAATCTATTATCCACTCCTAGTTTCATTTCCTTCCCAATCTAATCAAAACCTGATTTTTACTCTTTTTTTTTTTAACCAGATTTCACAAATTTCATGGCCCTTCCAACTTTCACTATAACAAGTTCTCTTAGCCTCAAATTTAAAGAACCAAAGTATCTGTTTTCTTATTTCTTTCTGCTGGACTATCGCAAACTATTGGTGAAAAACAGCAGGGATCAGTTACAATGAAATTTGGGGTTTTTATCTTTAAGAGTCCTCAATGTTTTCCACCCATCACTTTACTCACCATTATCTCGTATTAATAATTCTCTTTGTCAATGGAACAAGGTTGCTACAAGCCAAATCTAGTATGATCAGGTCCTTTTTCCCAAAAGATCATTTAACTCCCTCCTTTATGGCAAACAAAGAAACCTGAGTCTGCCTGATACTTTCTCCTTCATCTTCCTTTCTACATATGAACTATAACACCATCACTGCTGTTTTCCTCAGTAAGAAAAAGTGATTATTTATGTTCCTTCATGCACCAACACCTTCATCTCTGTTTTCTGTTCAGGAGCTAACAACAACAACAGTAATCGCTGTTGTCTATTGAACTTTTGTCATGTGCCAGTCACTGGGCTGAGTACTTCAAGTGATGGCAACATTGAATTTTCACAGCAGCACTAAATTGCCCCTCTTAAATAGGTGACAATACTGATGCTCGTCCAACTTCAAACTACTAGCAAAAGACGTACCCAAGTTTCAACTCCAGCGGGCTGCTGCCAGGTCACACACGATTAGTGTTGACTGATGTTGCCTCCTCTTTTGCTGATTCCCAACCTTGTCCTACTTCTTAGCTCCTTCCTCTCCTTCTCTAAACACACTCAAGTATTTTTATCCTGAAACCACCTCTCTTCCATTTCCATGTCCCTTCAAATCACCCCTCTAGCTCTACCACTCCCTTCTCACCAGGGTCCTAGAAGAACAAGCCAGTCGACATTTTCTGCCTCTTCTTTCTCATGGCTAATCCAGTCATAAGCCCTCTACAGTCTGCCTTCTTCTTTCATCACTCTAAAATTGCCCTTGATCATCTTCTTGAGAACAAGTCGGCGCCATGCTGCTCAGCCTCTCCGCAGTCATTTGCTGTCCTCTCTTTCCACCATCTCTTTCGACTCATGATACCGTTCTCTTTGACTTTCCTTTCACTGCTTCTCAGCCTTATTTGTTGATCATATTTTTTGCTAAAATACTGGCCTCCGTGTCCTTCTCTCTCAATATCCCTCCCATTGCATACATCCCAGCAAAACTCTTAAAGAGCTGATCACTTCCTTTGAAGAAGCTAATTAACCAGTTCACTGAGGAGTATATGTAATACTCCAAACACATTTGCAGAACCTGGAGTGACCAGACACAAATCACCATGCAAAATATTATGGTACATTAAGTGTTTGCAGAAGGACAGGATTAAAAAAAAATCAATTGTTAGGATAATTCATTAAGGTATATTTCTCAGAGGAGCTAGGTGTTGATATATTCTCTCTCTCATCTACTTAACTAAAAAAAGATGATAATTAATTTTCTTCTGTTCTCATAGAGAGCTTCAGGAAACAATTCAGCAAGAAGTTTTGGTAATCAATCTTGTGTGTTTAATGACCCTTCAGTTATTGTATTTTAGTCATCCATGAAATCATGAAAATAATGTCTTGTTAAGTTCAAATTCAGTCTCTACCGTCACTTTGAACATAATCCATATCATAAATAATTGAAAAATATTTGCTCAGTTTTTATTAAATGCTAAAATAGAAAGACTTGAAGATAGCTAAATATTCTTTTCACAAATAACTTATTAAAGTTCTCAGAGCCATTCTATGAATTCTGCATTCTTCTTTTCTTCTCAGGTCCCACCGTGCAGTGTCATAACCATCTAGAATTGGTGTCGCATAGAGCTGGCTGAAATCCCAGTGTAGTTGTTTATTTGCAATTCGCCCTTTTGTTTTTTACTTGAACTGAATGTTCATTTCTTCATATGTATGGAAGGAACAATCATACACATACAACAATCAGAATATTGCTTTAAGAATCAATGAGACAATTTTTGTGAAAGAGTCTGACCCAAAGAAGGTGCTCACTGAATGTTGACCCTCTTCGTTTCTTCCTTCTCGGTCACAAATTGGGATTTTTGTGTGTGTGCCTGTTTTACCCTCTACAGAAAATGGAGAAATGGAGCTTTAGTTTTGAAAAGGAATTTTTAAATAAGGTTGTTTCCAATTTGTTGCATTATGAATGTGCAGCAATATGCCTTGCACTCTCTCCAGCATATTGTGCCTGACATTTCCAAGAAAACTTAAATACATATGTCTTCTACTGAAGTCATTGTGTGCGATCAGTGTAAGAGTTATGATGGAAATAATTAGAAAGATATTGCCAATCTATCACTATGATGGCTTTGCACACTTTCTTGCTGCCTATTCTCTCCTTTCTGTTCTAGTTAAAGAAATATTACATGATTGCCTTTACTATTGAAAGGATAGTGAAACTTAGAAATTTGAGCAGAAAAAAATTGCAAGAAAAATTAGGCATATGTGAATTCAGTGGACATTAACATTTGGAAAAAAATATTAGCCTGTGGAAGTTCATATAAAATATGGTCCTTTACAGAGAAATAGTTAACTTACCAAGATAACACTAAAACCCAGTACGATAAAGGTAGTGTTATGAAGAGGGCTTAAAGCCGATGGCCACTGAGGAACTCTAAGGTAGGCCAGGATTATTTAATGATAAAATGTAGCACTTTTTGAGAAAGAAAATGAATGCTTATGTGTTTGTCCACTGAAAATGGCCACATAGAATATGCCACAGAAACAGAGATGTATGTCCATTTTTCTACAAGAGAAAGAAATGGATCTGAAGAAGATAAATATCACTTGAAGAGAAAAAGAAACATGTAACTTATAATACCAAGTCCATTTGGGATTCATTTCAAAGGTGAGGGAAGTGGCAAATGTTAGGAAAAATTTATAACAGCTATATTTCATACCTCCCTATAAATTAGGATAGGACCTACAAGCTACAGAAAACAAATGAATGCAGCTCTACATAGAAAAGAATCTTTAAAAGCCATAATGAAGGTCTTGTTACTTTTATTTTCAGAAAGCAGCAGTTTTATAGAATGTGCCAGAATTTTTTCTGACCTATTTTATCTCACAGTTTTTGGTCTTGGCTCTAAACGGTATCTCTCCTCAGTAATTTCTAAATTTTTTAAATGGAGATTGCTTTGCATTTAAGATGCTTTGGCAAGGGCTGTAATGAGAATTTTAAATCTGAGAAAAATTTCCTGAAGTTCTAAATGAGGCCATCAAAGAGAACATTCACCATATGGAACCAGTGATTGATCTGAAGCCTGGAGTCTTGCTTATACTCTGGTTTCCCAGCAAAGACAACTTTTGTAGAATCTTCTCTTTCTCAAAGACTTAAACTAAAATAAATAGTCAAAAGCACTCTACCTCAGGTGTACTTACGTATGTAAGTAGTATATCTTTAGCTGGATACCAGGCAAGAGACAAGGTACTCTAGAGAGAATTCCCCCACTTGGGTCTCCCATCCTGTTTCTACTCCTAGGTGCAGTGCTGGATAGAGGGCAACCCCCAACATATTCCACGTCCCTGACAATGGCCTACGTCTGAGCCTAAGATTGCACACTGAGAGCTACGCTTTCCTCTGATTCTCCGAAACGCTCACTGCTGGACCATATTTCAGACCTCCCTTCCACCTGAGTAGGGGTTCTCCTGTATTCCCTCCCTTTCCCTGTGCTCCAGCTTAGCAGAGAGGATGCTGAGAACAGAGAGGAAGGCAGAGACACAGCTAGAGAGAGCCTGGGTGTCTGATTTGCCTCATGGATGTTAAGCTTTGGGGTGAAAAACAAATCTGCATTGTGTTAAGCCACTACAGTGTTGGGCTTGTGTTTATTGCTGCTGTTAGTCTAATCTTTTAACACCACATCTCATTGGAGATCTTGCACGTAACAGAGTCAATGCAATGACGAGGAAACTGAGGGATACAGATAGTCGTTATTTGAGACCACTTCACAAGTAAAATCTCTGTCTGATGTGGGTTTAAAGTTTGGAAATGTTCCTGGTGAAAAGACTGACCAACCCCATCATTAGTGTCTGTGATGGTTAGTCAAGTTAATGTGTCAACTTGGCTAGGCCACGGCGCCCAGACATTGGGTCAAACACATTTAGACATTGCTCTGAAGGCATTTTTAAATTAAATTAATCCTTAAATCAGTTGACTTTGAGTAAAGCAGATTACCTTACATAATGCGGGTAGGTCTCTTCTAATCAGTTAAAGGCCTTAGGCAAATGGCTGGCCTACCTTAAAAAAAGAAAAGGAAATTCTGTCAGCAGACAGAACTGGTCTTGAGCTGCAGGGTCACCTTTTCCCTGGGTCTTCAAGTGGCCTGCAAACGCTGCAGATTTTGTCCTCGCCAGCCTCCACAGTCATGAGAACCAGTTCCTGTTCCTTAACACCTTCCTCTCTCCCTCCCTCACTGTGTGTGCTTGTGTTTGTGTACATACTATTGATTTTGCTTTTCTGGAGAACCCTTACTACCAGAGTGTCTGTGTTAACACAAGGAAGCAGACCACAAGCAGGGTCTAGTGTGAGAAATCACAGTCATTGCCAATGAGCGGACGTCAAGTAAAATGACATCCGGGGTCAATTTTAGATTTACTATACTCACCTTGAAATACATCTAGATGTCTTCATAAGGCCTGATACTGTTTTTTATATCCTAAGTATACCTCATCTTTTCAATAAAACTTATAAACAACTGGTGGAATAAAAAAGACTGCTCCCAGAAGGTTCTATTGGAAAAACATATGCACATGAGCTGAGAGCTACTAACCTATTGGAAGATTATTTATTAACATCTTCTTATAGTAGACCTGTGTTAGACATAATGGGTGTCAAACCGATGGAAACATGGCTCCTGCTTATGGGAAGTCATATTCTCCAAAAATATCAGCAATAACATCACCTAGCCCACACGATCTTTTTATTTACATGACTTTGATAATCCTCCTGTTGAAAGGTTTAGTCTATGTTTCCTCCCCTTGAATCTGGGGTAGGCTTTTGCTTCAAGAAACAAAATATGTCAGAGGTGATGCAATGTAATTTTTCAAAACCTAATCAGACTGAGCCACAACAATGCCACATTCTTCCACCTTACTCTCTTACTGACTGGCTCTAGGGAGCCAGATGCCGCATGACCAGTTCAACAAGCCCAACAGATTGCTATGGAGAGACCACACAGAGAAATCTTCAGAATATGGAGAGAGAGAAAGGGAGAAAGAAAATGGGGAAGAGAGAGAGAGAGTCAGCTACCAGTTGCTCCAGCCTCCTGTGTTGCAGCTCTGTCCACTGTCTGACGTAAAAGACTGTTTAAGGACTGAATGGTGCCACCTCCCATTCGTATGTTGAAGCCCTAACCCCCAAAGCCACCATGTTTGGAATAGGGTCTTTAAGAAGGTAATTAGGGTTCAATGAGGTCATAAGAGTGGGCCCTAATCCAGTAGGACTGGTGGCCATAGAGAAGAAAAAGAGACCCTCTGGGGTCTTATCTGTCCACACACTTATCTGTTCATACACACACAGCAGAAAGGCCACGTGAAAACATAGCAAGAAGTTAGTGTCTGCAAGCATCAGAAAGAGAGACCTCACCGGCACCTGAATCTTGGGCTTCTTGTTAAGGCAGCCCAAGAAGACAAATACAAAGACTTTGAGCAGGAACCATACAGCCCAGCTCTCCCCAAATTCTTCACCCACAAAAGCTATGCAAGGTAATAAACTGGTGAGCCTCCTTTTAGGTCAATGAGTTTTGGTGTGGTTTATAACACAACAATAGATCATTGGAACACTAACTTTGGGGTGCTTATTGTTTATTGGTGAAATAAAACAAATGACTAATCATATATCAGAGCGCTATACTATTTATGTATCAAATTCTATGAGGTAAGAGTTAAGAAGAGGGAAGACAGCTGGTTTCTTGGACTGGAAATTATTTTATATTAAGTAACTGATCAGAGTGGGTAGGATGATGGAAGCTTAGACGGGTTTAAAGTGGGAAAAGAAGCCAGGCACGGTGGCAAGCACCCATAGTCCCCGCCACTCTGGAGTCTGAGGTGGAAGGATAGCTTGAGCCAAGGAAGTCGAGGCTGCGGAGAGGTGTGATTGTGCCACTGCACTCCATCTTGGGCAATGGAGTGAGACCCTGACTCAAAAAAACCAAAAACAAAAACAAAAAATTTATATAAAGTGGGAGAAGAGTGCTGAAGACCAGCTCCAGGCAGAGAGTCAGGGCCTGAGACGAGAGAATCAGGAACGGCGAAGAAGAATGACAGGAGCCTTTCTTCTTGGGTAGAGCTCAAGACTCTGCCAACTTTTATTCAATTCTCACATGCTTATATAGTCCCTTTGTCGCCCCCCTTATGTCCACAAAAAATGAACCCTTTGTTATACATTAAAAAGCATACGTCATATTTTTTCAGTTATGGGAAAGCTACCCTTTACAATGATCTCCCTGCTCTTTCCTGATACCGGTGATGCTATTTGTGTCCGAGTCAATCAGATAGGAACAAAACAATAGCTGCCAAAAGTTTTCAGTTATGACCTATAAACCCCGGGTTAGACAATTTCCTAAACAATTTCCTTTTTTATTTTTACACCGCCTTCTTAACTTCATGCCTACCACACAATCTAACAATGATATATTGGCTCCTTACTTAATCACAATTTTCTATATTCTAAAACTAGACATACGTTCCTAACTTATAATTATCTCATTTATCTTACGCTATATTATCTACACCTATTTCTAATCTTATATATATTTTTTCACTACTTATGTTTATTTCATTACTTAATTCCTAAATTCGAACTACTTATAACCTATAATATATCTTTCCTATCTATTTATTTTTATTTTTACCACTTATCTATTATTTTCTTAAATCTTAAACTAATTCTTATCTAAATAATGACTACACCATAATATCTTGAAACATGTCTGAAACTTGTTTTTCCCATATGTGATCTTGAGACACGTCCACTCTCAGAAACACCTTGTCTCACTTTAACAGACTTCCTCATCAATCTTAACCGTCACCGTTGTTATTTTCGTATAGGGTCTTTTAACCATTTACGACGGGAATGGGAAGTTCTTATTTTTCTTTTTGGTCAATGGATTCAGAACTTCATGGGAAAGGAGATAATAGAGCTTTCTCTTAGTGTCCAAAGGGCATGTGATTTGCTGTTAGGCCTTTCTTCTGCTTCTAGACATAACTGATTCTATAACCTCGCACATCTTGATTGATATGTTGTTTTTTACAAGGGAAGTGTTTTTTGAGCCTAAGCACATATTCCTATAAGATCAGAGGGGTCCGTCAACAGGATCCATGGGGCTCTGCCTCCATCATGGCTGCTTCCCACTGGGGCTCTACTCCCAGTCAGTGGTTTTCCCATTTTTAGGTCCTCTCCAT